>JAPYZL010212688.1:0-14948 GCA_030522825.1 Platygaster orseoliae | reverse complement strand
GCAAAACTCAAAATCAAAAAAGATATTCGAGTTTGAAATCTGAGAAATCTGATTGGTTGAAACTTCTAACTCGAATATCTTTTTTGATTTTGAGTTTCACGAAAAATGGCAAAGGACTTTTTGATTCAGAAAAATATGCAGAAAATTTAAGTAAATTTTGGTACGTGGTTTTTATCCCTACTCCTCGTGAGAGCTTTTTTATTGTTCACATTTCAAACTTGAATAACTTCGCCATTTTTGCGAATTTCGAAAAATGGCAAAGGACTTTTCGACTTGAAATTCAAAAAGTAACATGTAGTTTCTCTATGTAACGTTATCTCAGAATCACCCTGTATGTTAAATAATACAAATTTCAAAATATAAATTATAAAAAAATGTAATTACATGGTGCACATTTTGAAAAAATATAATAAGAAACACAATTTCAAAAATTTATAAACATTATCTAAAATTGCACGAGATTGTCACAAATTTTCCGAATTCGAAGAGATCGAAAAAACACTTCGCATATTCCGATATCCGATTGAAAATATTACAAAAAAATTTTGTTGTGAGATAATAAAAATTCATACAGTTTATAGTTAAGTATCGGGTAAAAAGAAAAAAAAACCATTTATATGTAAATAAATAATTGTGTCGAAGTTAGGCAAGTAATAAAACTCAAAGTATAGGTTATACAATTTTCATTGATATGACCGTGACAGGACTGAGTACATCTCGTTATCATGCAATTGCAATTTTGCAAAAGTCTCGTTGCAGCATTTTTTTTTCAAAGGATCAATAAGTTTTGCAAACAAAATTTGTTTTAAAAGTTCACATTATAATAAATGAACTTTTTTTTGAAAATGTTTATAAATTGCAATTTGGCAAACAATTTAGAGAGGTTCAATTTAAATATAATTAAAATATAAGTGAGTTACATTGAAATAAAACTTACATAAAATAAATAAAATTTATAAATAATATAATAAAATTTAAATGAAATAACATAAAATTATTATAAAGTTAAATAAAATTAAAATATAATGAAAAGAAATTCTCATAATTAAAATGAAAGTTAATTAAATACAAAAAATTTCAATAAGTTAAATTTAAATAACGTTTAGAAAATATAATTTGTGATGAACCTTCTTGAAAATCATTAAAATTACTCATATCATGTTATAAAATTTAATTATTCGATAATTTTTTTTGGAGACATTTTTTTGAATAATTTTTTTCGGAAAAGATTGTCAAATTATTGTTATGTGACTAAAAAAACTTCAAATAACACATTTTCATCATTGATACATTAGTTTTGCAACAATTTTTCAAATTTCTACAAAGTTCATAAAATTTTGGGAATTAATTTTAGACTCAAGTTTATTACCTAAAAGTTCTCTGAAAATCACTTCGATTTTATAAAAAAACGTACTTTTGTTATAATTTGTAAAAAATCGTGTAAAAATTTAATTTCAAAATAAATAAGAAATAAATTGTAAAAAATGGTGTAAAAACAATTACTTAAAGTTCAACAAAATTTAAAAAATGTTAAGAATTAATTTTAGACTTTAGTTTATTACCTAAAAATTCCCTGAAAATTACTTCAACTTTATGAAACAATATACTTTTGTTATAACTTGTAAAAAATGGTGTAAAAAATTCATTTTAAAATAAATAAAAAAAACACTGTAAAAAATGGTGTAAAAAAATGGTGTAAAAACAATTTTTTAAAGTTAAACAATACTATACAAATTCCGAAAATTATTTTTAATTTTGGTTTATTACCTAAAAATTCTCTGAAAACCACTTCAATTTTATAAAATATGTACTTTCGTTATAATTTGTAAAAAATGGTATAAAAAGTTCATTGTATAATAAATAAATAATACATTGTAAAAAATGGTGTGAAAAAATGTTGTACAAACAACTTTTTAAAGTTCAACAAAATAATCAAATTTTGCGAATTAATTTTAGACTTCAGTTTATTACCGAAAAATTCTCTAAAAATCATTTTAATCTTAAAGAACACACTTTTGTTAAAACTTGTAAAAAATAATCTAAAGAAAGTCATTTTGCCGTAAATAAGGTCAAATTCTTAGTCAGGGACTCAAAAAACCATAAAAGTTATATACAATATAATATAATTTTTCCTGAATGGTCAATTTTTAGTGATTAAATTTTCCATCCTGTTCCATGAATTTTTTCATATTAAATTTCACTGTATAACTTTTTTAGGAAAACAATTTAAAGAATTCCCATGAAGAATTTTCGTTTCATATTCTGTAACCTAATACGATTGAATTTCTAATCATTTTGATAATATTAATATTTTTTTTATTAATTTCTCAGCATGTACGCATTTATATTGTATTTAATAATTTTGACGTGTTTAACTCAACAATAACAATGACTCAAATTCCGTACTAACATTTTTTTGCGTCATCTCTTTAAAATGCCCTAAAATTTTGAAAACACTTGAAAAACTTCCAATTTTCATAACAATTACCGTTGCTAAAGTAATAATAATTAACTTGTTTTGAATTTCATTCGTTCGAGTTTTTGATGTGGGAAAATCAGAATTTCTGGAAAATGATCGTTCATTAAAAGAATATTCGAGAAAATGTATTCAGGGATTGGAATTTTCTTAAAAATGGTCATGAGGTAAAAAAAATCTGGAAATTCGAGTTTCTGGAAAAATGAGTTGGAATCACGAATAATATATAGGCTGAACAATAAAAAATTTCTAATCGTTGAAAGTACATCCAAAAAACGACTACTGTACATTTTCTTGAACACTTACTTTATCCAATAACTTTTTTTGCAATAAAAATTACAGAAATTTCATCGAGAATTTTCTTTTTCAATTTGAAACGTATTATAATTTATTTTATTCAATACCGTGTGGAAAAGACTACTTTTCCACACATAGTTTAATAAAATATAGTCCTTGACTTGTATGGAACAATTTTTTTTAACTTATCTGATTACACAGCTCGCCTTCGACTGGCGTTGCAACTCTCAGATTCGTTAAAAAAAACTTTCCCACACTAGTAAAGAAATACACTATTTCATTAATTTTCAGAGTAATATTTGTTCGCTAAATTTCTCAACATATACGCAATACATATACTGATTTTTGTTCTTTTTTTCTCTTCGTTTCAGGCAATTTTGCAAAAGTCATCGCTGTCGGTCGAGATCGAGGTCCGTCCGAGGCTGCTGGTGCCCGATACAAATTGCTTTATCGATTACCTGCCACAGCTGCAGAGCATCGCGAAGGCCACTTCCGGTACCCAGCCGATCTATACCTTGATGGTCCCTCTCGTTGGTAAGTGCTCCTGTAATTGAGTGCACGCTCAATCTGCGACTCGTTCTCCCTTCATCCGCCAACAAATTGCCGGGAAAATGCGATTCCCCAAATCATTATTTCGACGTGATGCCGCGAGTGAAAATGATTGATCACGCTCTTTCTATTACCGTTGGCAAACAATACAGAAGCCGGAAAAATGCAGAGAAAATTATCCGGGAAATTGCTTCGAATTTTAATTGAAAAAGTTGAAATTAGTTAATGAAATGCATCGAGTTCGCGTTCGTGATGGTTTTACTTGCGACGAGGAGTTTATTTGAAATCGCGAAATTTGAATTTTCCCGCGCGTGAGAGTGAGTTCATGAGACCGAAAATAGAAGGCGCCTGGATAGGGCGTTCTCGAAAGTAAAATATCGAGCGAACGCCTCATATAGAAGCGTTGAGCGAGGGAAAGATCAAAAAGGGTGCTCGCTACTTGTATAGCGCGTAGGTTCCACACTGGAGTCAGCGGAGTATGGTTATCAAGACATACTCAGCATGTAATTTTTGTATCAGCGAGGCTGTTGGCTGCCATGTGCACTGACGCCTCCAAAAATGAATTCAAACATAATAAAATGAAGAATTCTGAATGACATATCAGTAAAATACCTACTGATAACTAACAGGAACTTGAGTTTTCTAACTGATAATAAATACATCAGTAAAAATCAAGAACTTTCTCTCCCCCACATTTTATTTAAATTTATTGATGTTGTAAGATATTGAATAAATAGTAATGTTTGTAAAATAGTAGTTTATTACATAGCAAAATATTCTTGGTTTTAGTGCAGAATGTTACTAAGTTATTAATAGGGTTGTTGATATTTTCCAAAATATCGGATATCGATATTATCGATATTTCATAACGATATCGAATATTGGTATTGATATTTTACAACAAAATATCGATATTACGATCTTGTTACTACAAAAATGTATATAAATTAAGTGCATTTCTATTACAAACGTGCATTTATTTTTAAAATAATTATTTATAGTTAATCAATAAACATATATCTTCATTTCACAAACGATATCCGATATCGTGAAAAAAATATCGACAATCAATAATATCGGACTGAAAAATATCGGCCGATATTATCGATATTTCTTATAAGAAATATTGATATTTGATAATATCGACAACCCTAGTTATTATCCATTTATAACTACATAAATTATTATCTATGTTCATGCCTTGTATAAAAAAAATTGGTTATTTTTATAAATTAAAAAATATTTGGGTAATTCTTATTGAAAAAAATTATTAATTATGAGATTGAATATGTTTTAAACGAAAAGTGCACATTAGGAAAAAGGGCACAGTTAAAATTCAAAAAAATAAAAATTAAATAATAATAAAGTAACAGTAAATGAAAAAAATTAAATAAGAAGCGAAGCAACATTTTTTACTGAAGCTTAAAATTTTTTGTAGTAAATTTTTTTATTTTACATTCATTACTATTTTACTTCAACACGTAGAATTTTTCATATTTGCATTGTTTAAATAAATCATTTAATTTTCGATAACTGAAGAATATTTTTGTAATTTTTTTTATAAAAATTAATAATTATGTATTAAAGTATTTTTTTATCTAAATGTGCACATGAGGAGTAAGGGCACAGTTAGAAAAAAATATAATTAAATATTAATAAGGTAACAGTAAATGAAAAGTAAATAAGAAAAAAAAAACTTTTTACTGGAGCATAAAATTTTTTGCTGTCAATTTTTGTATTCATTACTGTTTTACCTAAACTCGTAGAATTTTTTATTCTTGAATTGTTTAAAAAAAAATCATTGTATTTTAGATAACTGAAGAATATTTTTGTAGTTTTTATTTATGAAAATTATTAATAATGGGATGGAATATTTTTTGATTTAGAAATTCACATCGGGAATAAGGCATAGTTAAGTAAAAAATATTGAATAATTTAAAAAAAAACAGTAAATAAAAAAAAATTAAATGAGAAGAAAAGTACCTTTTTTCACTGAAGCATAAAATTTTTGGTGTCAATTTTTTTATTTTGAATTCATTACTGTTTTACTTCAACAAGTAGAATTTTTTATATGTATTTGCATTGTTTGAAAAAAATCATTTTATTTTTTGTAACTCAAGAATATTTTTGTATTTTTTATTCATGAAAATTAATAATTATGTGTATGAATTTTTTTTTTAATCTAAATGTGCACATTCGGAATAAGGGCACTCTAAAAAAAAAATAAAATTGAATATTAATAAGGCAACAGTAAATGAAAAATAAATATGAAGAGAAGTACATACTTTTTTTCACTGAAGCATAAAATTTTTGGCTATCAATTTTTTTAATCATTACTGTTTTACCTAAACTCGTAGAATTTTTTATATTTGCATTGTTTTAAAAAAATCATTGTATTTTAGATTACTGAAGAATATTTTTATAGTTTTTTATTTATGAAAAATAATAATAATGTGATAGAATATTTTTTGATTCAGAAATTCACATCGGGAATAAAGCATAGTTAAAAAATATTGAATAATAACAAAAAAACCAGTAAATGAAAAAAAAAATGAATAAATAAATAAAAAAGAAGAAAAGTTCTTTCTCTACTGGAGCATAACATTTCTTGCTGTCAATTTTTTCATTTTACATTCATTACTGTTTTACTTACACTCGTAGAACTTGTTATTTGCATTGTTAAAAAATTTGTTCAATTTTGGATAACTAAAAAATGTTTTATGTTATTTTTATTTATAAGAATTAATAATTACGTGATTAAATAATTTTTGATTTAAAAATGCATATCAAAATAAGGCATAGTTAAGCAAAAAATATTGAACAATAAAAAAAAACACTAAAAGAAAAAAAATTAGAAAAGAAGAAAAGTACTTTTTTCCACTGGAGCATTAAATTTTTGCTGTAAATTTTTTTATTTTACACTTATTACTGTTTTACTTAAACTCGTAGAATCTGTTATTTGCATTGTTAAAAAAATTGTTTAATTTTGGAGAACTGAACAATATTTTTGTAATTTTTGTTTATAAAAATTAATAATGATGTGATTAAGTATATTTTGATTTAAAAATGCATATCGGGAATAAGGTATAATTAAGTAAAAAATATTATACATTTATAAAATAACAATTAACGAAAAAAATTTAATAAGAAGGAAAGTAACATTTTTACTTGACTCTAATATTTTTTGCTGTAAATTTTTTATTTCACATACAATAATTTTTTACTTTAACTCATAGAATTTGATATATCTATATACCTATATCATTCTGAATTTTCATATTATTACTTGAAATTTCGTAAATAAGTTTAAAAGTAGTATATTTCTTCACTAGTGTACAAAAATTTTTTTTTAAGGAATCTGAGAGTTGCATCGCGATCCGAAGGCGAGCGTTGTAATTAAGGAGCTTTTATAAATGATGGCACGGTTTTTTAGCGTTTTTTAGACCCCCTCCCCCTCTCTGTCGCAAATTTGCTGACCCCCCCCCCCCCTGTGTCACGTCACAATGTTGGATTTTAAATGTGAAGCAACAATTTTTTTATTTTCAACAACGTGATTTTTAAAGTATTACCTATATTTATAACTTTTACATTATAAAACGATTGTTTATTTTAATTTACAATATTAAAATTTGTATATTTATCATTAAAAAAATAATACATTTTGAAAAAGTTTAATTTATTCAGAATTCAATCATTTATTAATTTTATTTACTCATCAAATTATTATTAATGTTGCTTAAAATTCAACTCATTTATTTAAATTTTCAACGATTTCAATTTTTGGAATTTTAAAAAATTGCGGAATCAAAAAATTCAAAAGCCCATCATATTTTACTATTTTTTGAACCTTATTATTACTATTATTATATGTTAATTATGATTATCGTCATATAAATTCATCGAAATAAAAAGTGCTGAAAATACTAACGAGTTTTCATTTTTTACATGTAAATATTCTCTCAAATTCTAAAAAATTTCAACATTTTAAAAACATTCGAAACTCAATTGATCTATTTAGTTTATCTAGCCTATTCAGTTTTATTTCTACAATTTTGTTGAATGTTCACCTCAATTTTCAGTCACATCGAAAATAGATATAAAATGCTTAATATTTTTAAATCGAAGTACAAATCATCACTCGCAATTTTTCACGAAGCAACGTTCAATTTCACCAAAAAAATTTTTGCCACTAATGTGACATCACATTTTTGAGAACCCTCACCCTTCCCTCTGTCACAAACTGTCACAAATGGGCTAACCCCCCCCCCCCCCCAAGGCCGTGACATCATTTATGGAAGCTCCCTTAGATGGATTCTCGGAAAAATCTTCGGAACGATCCCGGAACCGAACGCGTTTCAGGAACTGGGAATGCGGACCATTCGATTGAAAATCCCCCGAACGGGATCAGGATCCCTTTAGCTCCGTTTTCAAGGCTCGGGTAATCGATTTCCCGGGAAGGGCGAAAAAGCTCGCCTACGGAGCTTTTTTTCGCCGGCGTCTGGTAATTCGCTTTCTTTGGGGGCACTGTGCTGCCTTCCGAGAACGGAGCGAATCGCCGAAATTCACCCCCCGCGTCTTTCCCTCGCTCACGCCTCGGCGCCTCTTTGCCCCCTTTTTTTTCCTCGCGCCTCGGGCCGAAAAACGAAAGCACACTTTCATGCAAAATCTACCGTGGCCGCCCTTTGACCTGGCCGAAGAGCCTGTCTGGCGGTTTGCGAACAACGCCGCGCTTCACGGTCCCAAGTTCTCACGCCTCGCGCGGCGGCGCATGTGTTCTGTGCCGAAATTTTCAGGCAGCGGCCCCGCTCTCTGATTACCAACTTATATTTTTTTTTATTTTTTGTTCTCCAGTCTTTTACAATTGCGAGTGAAATCCTGGAAATTAAGGGGGGAACACTGTGTAAAAGTTTGAAAAAATCGAAATTTTTTTTCTTTTATTATAGTGTAAAAATATTCAGGATTACTCACGAAAAATTTGGAGCGAAATTCTGAAAATTGATAACGTAACGGTAATTTTTGTGGGAGAATAAATTTTTTTTAAAAGGCGACACAGAAGTCATTTTAAGATAAATTAATCTTGGACCAACTGTTCGAAATATACCGCCAAGTCATTATCAAATCATTGCATAATAATATATAATAATATATAATAATGAAGAATATATATAATAATAACCAACTCGAATATTTGAAAACTGGGGGACATCATTTTTGCACCTTTGAAATAAATGGAAAAAAAATGTTTTTTGCTTTATTTAATTTTGAAGGTGTAGCACTTGAAAGTCATCTAGGTGAGGTTTGGTAGCAAGATTATTTTGCAGGATTATTACTTTTGGAACTTTAGGTTTTTAGAACTTTTGGATTAGAACTATTATCGTAGAACTTTTGTACTCCAATCAAAAATTCTCAATCAATATAATCAAATAAATTGAAGGAAGCTCGAACAATAGCAAGGATGAAAAGGATAGAGGAAAATAGATTTTACGAAGAGTCCGAAGAATTGATGTATGAAGCTGGAATAGCAGACTAATGTTTTGTGAGACGTGAGTTTACGAAAAAATGGTAAAATTCAAACTTTAAACGCGTTTTCCCACGATCCATGTTTTCAAAACGGTGAGAAAGATAACGAGAGATTGATTCGACCGATTTTCATAATTTTTTTTTTAAATTGTAGCTTATTAAATTTTATTGGAACTGACATTTTTCGTTTTTGAAAAAAAACTTTTTTTAAAATATGTTATAGTATAAAAACTATTGAAAAAACTCACTTTTTTTGCATTTTATTTATTTATTTATGTATTTCATTTATTATAACAATGCACGGGCATACGCCCTTATACATGAAAAAATCACGACGTAGAATTCGCGTGTAATAGGTCTACGTGGTCTGTGCGGTCATAAGAACAATGAATACAATAATTTAATCACAAATCCGAATCTCAGACATATAATAGTCCCCTCAAATCCGTAAGAAATGTAGAGAATTTATGAGAGATTTTATTAGAAATTTTATTAGAATTTATTAGAGATTTTATGCCATCATTTGTTAAAAACTTTTTTTGTCAAAATCTGAGAATGTCCAGTTCTAGTAAACATAAGTGTCTACAAAAAATGTAAAAAGTTTGTTTACATTATAAAGATATAGATGATATTAACTTATTTCCCATACAGAATTTACCATTGGAATTAAAATTATTGTCCTAGATCTTGAAAATATTACATATAATATAAAATTAGATCGGAGTGATTATAATTCTTTTCACTTATCATTATTTTTCGATTTTACGAATTTTTAAGCCAGAGTTTCGAATTGTTCACATACGTAATAAACACAATAAAATTCAATTTTATAGATTTTGGGAGTCACTGAAGTTGAGATTTTTTCTTTCTTTTTTTTTTTCTAATGAATCGTATTTTTCATGTCTCTTCAATATTTATACATCTTGAAGGATTGAAGGATTTTCCGATATAATTATGGATTTTTACAAAGCTTTATCTAGAATTCGATACTTTATGAATTGAACTCTAGACATTTTTCAATATTTTCAAAGATTTCTGAAAAAAAATATAATACGCAGACCTCGAGAATTCTCTAGAAATAGATATATTTATAAAATTGTTGACTTTTACTGAAATTTTAACTTCGTACACAGAAAAATTTTTGATTTTCGTTCATTTTAAAAATAATACAGTTTTCATTTCATTACAGAATTGTGAAAGTTTTGCATAAAATCTATTAAATTCATCAACGTTTCCTTGAATTTTACAAATTTTTTGAGTTCTACGAAATTTTCGACAATCTTCGTACGATACAATATTATTCGATTTTGAAAAATTTCAAAAATATTAGAAATTCATCTAAAATTTATACTTTTTAAAAATACAACATGGGTTGATACCGCTTCTCGGTCACTTTCCCGACTGCAAAATCCCGACAGATCTTTTACCTGACAGACCATTATCCCGACCTTTTTCCCGACACCGAATTCCCGATTGACAATATCCCGACAGTCACTGCGCGGACAATACTTCCACGCGTTTTCGAGCGCAAGTGTCGTTATTGCATCCGGACCCTCAATTATAAAATTTAAACTAATATTCATCATTTATAATATAAAATTAATACCTTTAATTTCATATATATTTAATATTTATTATTTTTGAATTATGAAATATTTTATAGTTAATTATGATTTTATTTTACGTTCCTTTGTTATAAAAAGTTTATTGTATCGTTAATAGTATCTTAATAATATCTTAATTCAAAAATTGAGATCAAAAAGATTGTTTTTCTTTTCTGTCAAATCGTAAATTTCACGAATATTTCCACTCTAATTTTGTCAAATTTTTTATGTCACTTGAAATATCGGTTACATCGTGAATATTAGACCGAATCAATCAAAACTTAAATCACTTTCAATTTCGATTTCCTCAGATTTCCTTCTCAGTATATTTTGATTTTGTTACTACAACTTCACGAGCAGATAATAGTCTCCTAGCAACCGTTGTTTGACAGTTTAGTTTTTTTTGAGTATTTTTTCGTAGTTACGAAATTTTTGTAAAATGTAGCTCTGATTCATTGTCTTTTGCGAAAAAAGTTTATTTTTCTTTACGATCATTATTTAAAAACAAAAATGTACATCGGAAATAAACTATTGTAAAAAAAAAAAGATTTTTCTCGAGATCATAGTCTGTCGGGAAAAAGGTTGTCGAGATAATGGTCTGTCGGGAAAATGGTCTGTCGGGATTTTTTAGTCGGGAAAATGGACGGTAATCGTTGATACCCTGGTATAAAATAATCGACATTCATTCAAATATTCAATGTTTTCGGATTTCCAGTTTATTGACATTCTCAAGATCATCAACGAGCTCCATAAAATAAATTATTTTCAATTTAAAAGATTTTCACAAATATTATAGAGTTCATGTAGTTTTGCAGAATATTGAAAATTAGACAGATTCTACAGAATTTTTTAATATTTTCTGAAATACCACGAATTTTTCGAATTTTGTAGAATTAAATGCAATCTTTTTATTTTCCAATATAATTTTGATTTTCTTATTTATTGACTATTATTAAAGTTTTTGGAAATATTTATGAACTTCTAACGCAGAAATATTTTTGATTTTCGATAATTTTAAAAATACTAAAGTTTCTTTTCTGTTACAGAAAAAAAAGTTACGTAATCTATCAAATTTATCAACGATAAATTTTCCGAATTTTCGACAATCTTCGTACGATACAACATTATTTCATTTTCGAAAATTTCAAAATTACCTTCTACAACACTAAAAAGGTAATTTTTTTGGTAAGAAGGTAAGAAGGTAAGAAGGTAAGAAGGAAATTTTTTTGAAAATGGTAAGGTAAAAAAAAAATAAAAAATGGTAAATTTCCAAAAAAACCTTTTTTTGGAAATTTCTTTGTGTGTAATATTGTATTAGAGAATGAAAATTCACGTTTATAAAAAAACCGCATAATAAAATTGTCATTAATATGAAAAATTTTCAACTTTTATTACATTGGTCAGAAAGGCTTTCCAAATATCGATCAACCATCAATTCGATGTAAAAATAGATTGAATTTTCAAGGCAAATTTATTAATCAGCATTACTAATTCACCGGTCAAGTTTGTAAGCGAAGAAACACTTTTCATCGTGAGTTGTATTTTTTCTCATTTCTGGTCTACATTTATTTTCATTGCTTACACCAACGCTTAAACGGAACTTGTAACATTGATTTTCTTAGCAAGATGAGAATTCTTTCATCTCTCAATTTATTGAAAAAAGAAAGTAGCAATCTGTAACGAAATCACCTAGCTAACAAAAAGTCCGATTACAAAAACTTGATTAAAGATAAACTGTATCGAGAACTACATCTTTTAAAAAAAAGTTAAATTACAATAAATAAAAAAAATAAATGATAATTTCTTAATTATTTTCATTTTAATTTCAACATAACAAATTTCAAATAGTAAATTTTTTTTCTTCATTAAGCAAACAATTAATCAATCAATCATTCAAACCAGTCCAATTCAAAATAAGGAAGAACCGTCACTACCTTCACAATGATAACGGTCGCGGTCGATTATCGTCTGTGGCATCGCAAAAATTCATTTATCTCTACGGCGGGCTTGTAACAGAGTTATCTTGTCACAATAAACCGTCCATTTTAGCGCGTATGAATTTCTGCCCATTGAATAGTATCCCGGATGGCGGATAGGATTTTTCCGAATACCGCGAGAAACCACCGCAGCCGAGGCATAAAGGTATATCGCGCTTGAAATTCCTTCATCCGAACGACCATTTCGCTGGCGTGGAAAAAAAAATTGCACCGGGGAAATCCCTCGTGCCTTGGGCGCGAAGTTACGGAAAAAACGAGATAAATGGCAACCGCGCGGCGACGCCAGCGCCCTCCCCCCACCCACGTGCCTAACCGTTTTAGGCAGCGACTTTATCAGCCAATCGTCGCGCGTTCTTACGATTCTGCTCGTGCTTTCCGAGCCTTGCTTGATTTGTTGGTTGAACCGCGCGGCTCGATTTCATCTGGGGACCTGACCCCTTCTCGCAATCTTTCCTATCGCAGGAAAATGAGAAAAAGGAAAAATCGCGAGGGGTTGATAAGGGCTTTTGCCAAGGGCTGCGAGGATGTGAGGGAAATTTGTGATGCGGAAGAAGGTTGAGTCTGTCGCGGATGTATGAAAGAAATGAACACTAGTAATTAAGTCTTGTTTTGGGAAATAGCAAAATCTAGGCGTGACTTGAATTTCGAATATTACCTTGAATTCGGTCTATGTGCACAATAGTGAACTTGACAACAAAATTCTGTTATATACGTCTGTTAGATAACTGAAAAAAAATTGACACGTATTTTTTCATTTATTAATTAATCGAGAACTGCAGGAGATACAGAGGTTTTAAGAATCTAGAGTGGGGAGTGTGACGTCAAGATCCATATAAATTTCTATTGTCTTCATATGGACGGTGACGTCACATTATAGTTTTAAATCTCTGAAACTCCATCAATTTTGAGTCTATCAAAAAAAGAAAAAATACGTGCTCATTTTTTTTGAATTCTATAGTTTACATCTAAAGTGGATTCATAAATTTTTTCGAATCAAGTTCCCTATTAGTTTTAAGCGAACAGGTAATAAATTAGGCGGATTAATTAGAATTTAAGGGAATTATATTTGATTTGTGCCTTGCTCGCTCGGAAATGAATTTGAACATGGACTCAATTTGAGGTTATATTTGAATTTCAAATCATGCCTTAATTTTGTTGTATCTTAAAATAAGATTGACTTTTTACAGTGAAGACATGAAAATTTACAAATGTTAACTCGAATAATTTTACAATAATAGTACATTTTCTACCACACATAAGAACACTCTAAAAATTAAATCTTTTTTCAAGATGCAACAAAATCAAGACACGACTTGTAATGCAAACATTACCTCGAATTTAGAACATGCTCACAAATAACTTGAGAAAATAATTCTTGATTTATGACGTATCCTTTTGAATTAAGACACTTTCTTAATTTCAAGTCGTGCCTTAATTTTGTTGCATCTTAAAATAAGATTTTGTTTTTAAAGTGATGACTTCGAAATTCCTAGATATAAAATCAAAAAATTTCACAATGAAGTATTTTATACCACACAGAAGAACACTCTAAAAATTAAATCTTTTTTCAAGATGCAACAAAATCAAGACGCGACTTGAAATGCAAACATTACCTCGAATTTAGAACATGCTCCCAGATAATTTGAGGAAATAATTCTTTATTTCACACGTATCCTTTTGAATTGAGACACATTTTGAATTTTAAGTCGTGCCTTGATTTTGTTGCATCTTTAAATAAGATTGACTTTTTACAGTGATGACTTCAAAGTTCATGGGTATAAAATAAAAAAATTTCACAATGTAATACTTTATACCACACAGAAGAACAGTGTAAAAATTAAATCTTATTTCAAGATGCAACAAAATCAAGACACGACTCGGAATGCAAACATTACCTGGAATTTAGAACATGCTCACAGATAATTTGAGGAAATAATTCTTGATATAAGACGTATCCTTTTGAACTAAGACACTTTTTAAATTTTAAGTCGTGCCTTAATTTTGTTAAATTTTAAAATAAGATAGACTCTCTAAAGTGACGACTTCAAAATTCCTAGATATACAATCAAAAAATTTCAAAATGAAGAATTTTATACCACACAGAAGATAACTCTAAAAATTAAATCTTTTTTCAAGATGCAACAATATCAAGACACAACTTGAAATGCAGACATTACTTCGAATTCAGAACATGCTCACAGATAATTTGAGGAAATAATTCTTTATTTCACACGTATCCTTTTGAATTAAGGGGGAAGTACCTCTTGAGGCCGAGAAATTTTGAGATGTATTTTTGGAAAAATAAAACGGTGCGCAAAAAAATTGATATTGTTTATATCTAGGGCAATGTTTCAAGATAAAAAAAAAAACATTTTTCACATTATGTTGAATAAAAAATTAATTGACTTGGTTAATTCCCTGACAACTGACATCGAAATTGGCGTACACGATACTGGCCAAAATTTTCATCTGAAATCATGAAATCAAACATTTTTTTACTCGAGA
>JAPYZL010212683.1:0-15763 GCA_030522825.1 Platygaster orseoliae | reverse complement strand
ATGTTAAACTTTAAGAAAATGTAAAAAAAAATCGATTTTCCGAAACTGCTCATCCCTTACCCCCCCCCCCCTTAAAAAAATTTTTATTGTAGCTATACATAAAATCTCTTATCTTTTGGTTGATAAGAGAAAATAGTGACCTGATATTGCAGCAATGCAATCCATCATGACTAATTGTGGCTCAGATTGGAATTTTCATTATGTGTGAAAACCATTTGCAGTCGAAAAACGATGCAATCTATCGCCTTTCTTTTTTAGTATTTGTTAAAGTATCTATAACCCTAGTAACTGTGATTTTCATGAAAAATCGTTATATCTTTATAAAAAACTCTGTTTTTAAAGAAATTGAAACTTATAGTAAGTTTTTATAAAATCGAAACATAAAAACGATTTTATGAAAAATTTATTTTTATTAAACAAAGTTTAAAAGTTTCATAATGTATAAGCAATTTTAGTAAAGTTTTATGTAACTTACATTTTATTATAAAGTTTTTATAAAATTAGTTCATACAAATCATATCTTTTTCAAACAGATTTTTATAAAAATCACAGACATACTCATACAATCTCATACATCCAGGATACATCTTTCACAAGACAATCCACTCGCTTGCAAGAAATAAAAGTATCATACGTTTAACACACTTATAATTCTACGAAAACCTGCTGGCTTTGTTTTTCTTTGAACATCACTTATTTTCCCTTCTGTATAGTCAAAATGTCTCTCATGACATTTTCCGTAATACATCTCAATAAGTGTTACGAATTCATTCTTGTAATATTTTTCGATTATTTGTAAACTGTTCCAGATATAATTGAACATAAATACCTATTCAGAAACATTTTATTTGCCACAATAAGTTAGCAAATAATACTGAATTAGGTATTTTAAAAAAATACGATATCATTACAGGATTGCCATGGTATTGAAAAGTTTTCACTACGTGTATATAATCTTTGGTTGTTTCTGAAATTTTCATTGTTGAAAGTTGCAACGAACTATTTTCTATAAATATACGAGTACATACGCGCATGTGAAATAACATGCAATAGACATGCATACCAAAAGTCATTATAAAATGATTGAGGGACTTTGACATTTATTTGGCTAGGGTCAAATACTTTAGGGAAACAAGATGCTGAAATACAAAGAAAACAAAGCAGATCCCCTCGGGCTCGCTCGGGGGTCTTTCAGGAATGTTGGAGAATCCATCATTCTTTACGCGCACAATACATCTCTTGGAAGCAAGTTTTTTGTCTGACGATCGAGAACGAGCCTGATGCTCCTTGGTCAAGTAATACCAAATTCATTGCCTTGATGGCAGCACAATACGAACGATTTCGGAAACTCGGGTCTCGCTCGAAATTTCCACTGGCTTCCGTGTCCTCTTAAACCTTTTTTTTTTTGATACTGGTATCGATACCGAAATGTGGTATCAGTATCAATATCTCATCGAGTAATATCGATAGTATCAGTATCATTTGATACTTTTTACATCCCTAATGTTGATTTCTGCATGATTTATTGAAACTTTTGCCGCTAAAATTGACTGCCTTAAACTCTACCAATCTCTACCAATTGCAACGAATGTAATCGGCTATTTCATCTAAAGTGTGCTAACATGCGTGCTGGTTATTTCATATGTAAAAATTGTGCTTCAGAAGATGAATGATGTTCAAAGCTTAAAAAATTATTAAACATTCATTCTTTAATGAATGTAAGGGTTTTTCTTTATATTTCTTCATTTCCTGCAGATTTACTCAGGGTGCCCACAACCCAACCAAAAAAACAGGTTGGCCAAAAATGACAACTTAACAAAATTTGAAAAAAAAAATTTTTATGTTTGACAAAATCGGTAACGTTTCTTAATTAGTAGTTAGCTAAGGTTTCTAGCTTTCTAAAAATACCTATACATCTGTATAACATGTGCTTGGTCAAAAGTTATGAGTAACAATCAAATGGGTGCCCACAACCGACACTTCTCCCCTATATAAATATGTATTTTCGAATTATAAATATTTTATAAACTTTCGAGAAAAAAGTCAAGAAGTTTTTCCATTTCGATTTGCAGAAAATTAAAAAATTGGCGACGATCAAAGAAAAAGCCTTTTTTAAAACTTTGGAAGCATTTTAAAAATGCGTATTCATGTTTGCTAATAAGCCCAGATTCGATATCTCTCTTCTATTATTTTCGGGACAAAGTTTTCATAATTCTGGGTTTTTGTTTTCAAACTTGAAAGGGAACGTAGAGAATTATCTCTCGGCTACCTGTTCGTCCACTGATCTCTATCAGGGACGGCCAAGAGTTGTACTAGTTGAGTGGGGGCATATAGAAGAAGGAAAGGGAGGAATAGAAGAGAGCCCCGATATCCGATCTCTCACTCCAGCAACTCCCACTTCACTACTCTTCCGATTTCCCTTTCTCCCACGGAGGGGAGAAATTCTAGCACGTTTTTGACCGAGCTTGGCCGTCCCTGATCTCTATTTAACTCTGGATCGGTGATGGCCCATGAGTGGGGGTAAAACATTTGAACGGCGCCATTTGCACTGATCCAATTGCCGCGCATGTGCATTACGGTTCAGGTTCAATGTGTTAGTACTGTGCATGAGCCAATTCGCTGATGTTTATCAATGTTACGTGATCAGCTGCGCCGGAGAAAAATTAAAAACGAAACAGCGAAAGATTATTTTCCATATTATTTTCAATCAAATCAATGTGTGCTTGTAGTACGAAATCTATTTCACGGATCACTTAGCAATTTCAAAATGCGCAAGTGTGCATTTTGTGGAGCGGAGTACGCAAAAAAGTCAGGGCGATCGTTTCACAGGAATTGAATGCTGGAATTCTTTACTTTGTTTTTCATTTTGTTAAATTCAAAAAATACTTATCACTGGCTGTTTTCTAATTTTTTGTATAATTATTTTTAACTTATTTAAATATTTAACTTAATTAACTATTATATTATAATTATACTATTTATAACTTAACGACACTCAGTGTCGGTCGGATTGTTTCCTACCCTGGTAGTTATTTTCCCAAAAGATTTTTTACAGTGTGTGTATATGTCTAATCATTCCCAAAAGAGCACCCCATGTGGTAGGTAAAATTATGCATAATGCAGTAGTGAAAAATTACGGAAACACTATATTAACAAAATTATTTTGAAAAATATACAGTAAAGAACAGGTTTAAAAAAACATATGAATACAGTTAAAATACAACTTGAGGATAATAATACCATTTGAGAAAATGTATTCTAAACAGAGATGTGTATAATTATTTATTTTTGGCAAAAAATACATTACAAATTACAACTACATGTAGTTCGTTACAATCCCGTTACTCAGTTACTTGTAACGGTCGTAATGTTACGGTCCGCTACTCCACTTAACATACTTGTAATGAAGTATAAGGACTGAGAGAACTACTCGCTTACAGTAGTTCGTTACAATCCCGTTACTCACTTGTAGCGGCCGTAATTTTTTGGTCCGATACTCCGCTTACTTGTAACGAAGTAGAGGGACAGAGAGGCGAACTACTCGCTTACATGTAACAGACGAAATTTTTCTCCCGCTACTTCAATTACGCGACATAATTTTCTTTTGTTAAATTTTATGTTTTTTTAGTATGTAATATGATATTCATGTATTTTGTAACTGAATTATACATTATTGTAATTGCAGAAATGCACGGTAAGGGTGTGTTCTACTGTTATTTTTACTTTTTCACTTCGGTTTATTGGTATTGGTTTTTAACCCTTTCAGGCATATATTTTTCAGATAACTTTTTTTTTAAGAAAACAGTCGGACTAGGGGTTTTCGGGGTCGCTGATTACGAATTTGATATCAGATTTTTGAAATTCAACATTCCAATATGGCGGATCCAATATGGCGGAGAGCATCAGTAAAACTTATTCATATCAATATAAAAGTAGGTGTACGGGGGTTTTCGGGGTCGTTGATTACGAATTTGATATCAGATTTTCTAAATTCAAAATGGCGGATCCAATATGGTGGACAGAATTAGTGAAACTCATTCATATCAATATAAAAATTATTATCTGGTTGTTTTCGGGGTCGCTGATCACGAATTTGATATCAAACTTTCGAAATTCAAAGTGGTGGATCCAATATGGCTAATAGAATTAGTGAAACTTATTCATATAAACATATAAATGGGTTTACGGGGGTTTTCGGGGTTATTGATTACAAATTTGATATTATATTTTCAAAATTCAAAAATCCAACACGGCAGTTCCAACTTGGCGTACCAAATTTGCTTAATTTTGGTAAAAATTTGTTAATAGAGGTGTTTGGGGTCACTGATCTAATATATGTAATCAGATTTTCGAATTTTTTGGCACTTTTTTCAGGTCACCATCATTAATGCATTTATTATATATAATGCTATAAATTCTTCCCATCTCATGATTTCAAAAGATTTCAGGTTATAGCTTGTGGATCAGTTGACAGCTGATTGTTTACCGTCACAAAAAGGAAGAAAATGCAAAACTAGACCAATTTCCACATCAAAACCAAATGTTTCAATAGAAAAAAGACGCTCACAATCAGCTCATATGCCTATATGTTCGGAAACTTTAAGACGTTGTGCTCATTGCAGTATCAAGGCTAAGCCTTCCAGAGCATCGTTCATTTGCAGTACTTGCGATGTACCTCTTTGTATCAAAGCTGATAAAGACTGTTTTTTCAATTACCATGCTGCAGTCTGAAATTCGATAATACATACGTAAAAAAACCAAGTTTATTCAACTAAGATGTCAACTGACAAAAGAGTGTGTCCTCGCTGTGTCCTCGCTCGTGTCTCTGGAACTAACTACAAATGAATCGATGCTAACTGTACTTTTTTCCGAAAAAAAATCTTTTGTCAAATTGCAATTACTGTTCCATTTCCATTGACAGTGGACATTTCAAAAATATCATGCAAATCGTCTACTCCAGTGTTTTTTCCGAATTCTCGCCCGCCATTTTGAGTCCGCCATTTTGAATTTTTCAAATATGAACTCGGATTCGTAATCAGCGGCCCAAAAAGCCCCTGGAGAAGAATTGTCAACGAATTACAGTATTTTTTCCGAATTCTCCTCCGCCATTTTGAGTCCACCATTTTGAATGTTTCAAATCTGAGCTCGGATTCGTAATCAGCGACCCAAAAAACCTATGATTGTGAATTTTGAACTTATTCCACAATTTTGAATTCTGCGAAGGTTTGCCAAGATTTGATTTCTAATCCAGTGTTTTTTACACATTTTTGTCAGCCATTTTGAATTTTTTGAAAATCTGAGGTTAGATCCGTAATAAGCTACTTACAAATTATTGTGTAACACATTTTTAGGTCAAGGAAAGAAAAAGAGTTTCCATAAATGTTATTATATTTTTTTCTAAATACGAAATAATCGATTGTTTATTCATTTGTAATGCAAAATACTCAATTAATATAGCTTGAAATGATATGCCAAGCACTCTTTTAACTCCTAATACAACCGAATTTCAATCAACAACTTAGAAATCGTGTTTACAGTTCAAGAAAAACTCAAAATACGAAGCTCTTTTAGGTGGCTAATATATTAGCTACCGTGCCTGAAAGGGTTAATGAAAATGAGAAAGTAAATGGGTTTTTTAATATGTAGAGTAGAATGGGGTAATGTCGTGCACTATACTTTGATGTGCTCGTAAAGCAGTACATGACAAGCGAATACGAGTAAACATCCGATCGAAAGATAATTTGGTTGGCGACATTCGTGTGTAACAACATTCCTGTAGCATGAAATCGTGTTAGTAGAAATAAAAAAAAAATGTGCACGACATGTCCCCAAAGGTCGTTTTCAAGGTTGACTTCGACAAATCGGTGGAGAACAAAAATTTTTTCAGAAACAAAACATTTTTTTTTTGGCGGAAAATTTGCTTCAGAAAAACATTTACCTGCCATATTTTCCTGCGAGAAAAATTATTTTCCTGATCTGACAAAAAACGATTTCGTCGTCCCGAGAGCGTGCGGTTTTTAATAAACTTCGCACATATAGTCGTAACACATGAATATTGCTAGTATTGTATGCATGAGCTCTGTAGGACAGTAGACCCATACGTTACCAACGGCTGGTAAATCATTCAACTTTTTGGGCTTAAAAAGCCAGTGCACGACATTAACCCGTGCACGACATTACCCCATTCTACTCTAGTTTTTTGTTTTTAGAAAGACTTGAATGAGATGGGCGAGTTTTCGTCAGTCTTAGCATCGTTGATAATAATTATGGAAATGTATGTTTTTTTGTGTAGTTTGTTAATCATTTTTTTAATGAATTTTGGTATCAATTTTTTTACTTTTAGTCTAGTAATTTAGTTTTTGTTCAATGTATTATAGGCACCGCATTTGTCAGTTGTACTTTTTTCCTTCTCATTTTTTCGTTGTTCTCAACTGTAACCTTGCCTTATTAATTGCTTATATCAATTGCCTTACTTATTAGTTGAAAATTGTTGATTGATATCGACAGGGCAACAGTATTTTCAAAATCGTTAATAACAAATTTTATAGTCTTAGTGTTATGTACATCGATTAATAATTTTTTTTAATTTTGGTAATTTTAGAAAAAAATGATTATATCATACCTCACGCGCTGTTAACAGCAAAATAAGTGTTAAAATTGCAGGAGGCGCTTTCAATATGGCGCCAGGAGTTCTAACATATGAGTTGGAGAAGTTTCGGTCGAGGGCCAATTTCAATATGGCGCCGAAACAAATGTAAACACGTAAATAAACTGGTGGAAGTGTATACTCGAAAATAAACGCTGAAAAACCAAATTTCCTTTTTTTGAAGTGTTTAATAGTGTTGAGGAAACATGAGAACTAATATCTCTTGAAAGAGAAATTCTGCCTCATTAGCGGCGTAGTGAATATTGAAGAAGTGTCATGTCAATTAATACAAAGCTAATTTTGTATAAAAATCAGTAATACGGGCTTTTTTTGGAACTTAATAACAAATTTTCCATTCAAAGCCTTACGTCTTTGGTTATTTTACATAAGAGTTTTTGTACTAGGAACAGAAATAGAATGAACACTCAACCCAGCATTAATATTAATATTGAATTCTACAATTGTTTAAAGAACTTTCCTTCTTCATTTAGTTAAAATTTCAAATTCTCCTGAAAAAAAATTTACATTTTATGAATTATCGAGTTATAATTATCTACTATAGTAATTATATCAATTGACTGAGCAATATTATCACAGTACATATGTATAGGGTACAAATTATCGGAATGTCGATCTCACAATCAGTACGCAATATTTTATGTATCCAGTCATATCTTCGGTAAATCTATTATACTTATTAGGATGATTCAATATGCACAATTCAGGATATGAAAAAAATTTTTGGCGCCCTATGTATATACGTCACTTTCATATGGTCGGGGTGCTACGAGGTTCTCATAGCACTTGTTGGCCCCCGGTAGAAACTTCTCCAACATGGCAGCCCCCTATGTTGGGTTTACTTTTGGCTGTATGCGGATATAGGCGATGCTCAGTCCGTGCACTATATGGTCTAAGGTTTTACGTCACAGAGGCAGATAATTTTATGTAAATGTTGATTTTATTCATACAAGCTTAGTTTTACTAGAAAAGCGATTTATACTCTTTATTTTCCAAAACGTTTAATTTAAACGCAAAACGTAAACAATATAGCAAATATAGCAACAAACTTTAATAATTGCTATAGGTGTACTATAATGATAGGTATAAGTGAAATGTAATGAAACGATGAATAATTGTGATATTTACAACAATGTATAACACAAATCATTTCTCTAAGGACACTATAAACATATTTCAAGACATATTGTTCTCAACTGATCATAATGAATGTAGACAAATATAATATGTTAAAAAACGATAGAGGTGACAATAAATTTCAATGGACAATAAATTTTATTATATAACATAATTTTTGTTCATTAACTGTAACGGATGTTAAGATCCAGAAAATGAATTTTAAATAAATTCAAACATGCGCACATCAAAATGAATACAATTTTTTTGTGGAAGCGAAATATAAGTCGGAGACTTGAGAGAAAGATAACGACAACTTTTTGATTCATCGATAAAATCAATTTAATTATCAATAAACAACACGAAAAAAACACATACTTTTTCAAAATTGTTTTCAACGATGTTAAGACTGACAAAAACTCGCCCATCTCATTCAAGTCTTTCCGAAAACAAAAATCCTAGTAAAGTTGAAACTTATAAGTTTGCCTTAAAACTTACAAGGAATCATCATTTTCGGGTGCGCACTTAGGACTTAGTCATTTATGACATTGTGTTGGGGACCTCTTAGATAGTAAAACTGCACATTTACTTTTTCCCCATGGCATAGAAAAATTTTTGGTAAACTGCAATATTCGGTTTTGGGGCCAAAAATCGCTTAAACCTCATATTGTCTCTATAAAAACTCAATTTTTTGATATTCTTTTGCTTTTAACATTATCCAATATTATCGTTAGAAGTCAATACCAGTCACTTAGTTCATATTCTACAATCAAAGCGTTGCAGAACACTAATAAAATGGATGAGAATAGCCAAAAATGAAAAAAAATTGCTAAAATTCGAGTTTTCCAGTTTTTGAGTACAAGTAAGTGAGTAACGGGATTGTAACGAACTACTATAAGCGAGTAGTTCTCTCGGTCCCGCTACTCCGTTACAAGTAAGTGGAGTAGCGGACCGACACATCACGGCTGCTACAAGTAAGTGAGTAACGGGATTGTAATTAATTACATGTAATTGCAGTGGCGGATCTAGGATTTCGTAAGGGGGGTATTTGGGGTTCCTATCACTTATGGTTTTCCCACAATCCACGCGCAAAGTTTGAGACACGATTTCAGTCGTTTAGGTAGGTGTTCCCCCTTAATATTGAGAATCTCTAAATTGTAAATAACCGATTTCATTGTTAATCTGTGAATACTCTTTCAAAAACTACATTCTTGTTCCGTAACGCTTTTTGAAATAATAGTAAAATGCAACGAACTTCAGTTTTATGTTTCTATCATTTCTACGCCTAAACAATTATATGGACGAGATTTCAAATTAGAATTTCTCTATCGACATGTATACTGTTATAAGACTACAAATTATTTTCAGCTACGTCAAAACAGTGTTAGGCATGCTTTAGACTATGATGCGCTCTGAAAAAATATTCTATCTGATGTAAAAAGAAAATTACTTCATAATTGAGAATCAGAGATGGGCACAATTACTAATTTTCGTTACTCAGTTACAATTACACAGTGGCGGATCCACGGGGGAACCCCGTGGATCCGCCACCGTAATTTTCTTTTTACATCTGATGGAATATTTTTTCAGAGCGCATCATAGTCTAAAGCGTGCCTAACACTGTTCTGACGTAGCTGAAAATAATTTGTACTCTCATAACAGTATAAATGTCGACAGAGAAATTCTACATTGAAATCTCGTCCATATAATTGTTCAGGCGTATAAATGATAGAAACATAATACTGAAATTTGTTGCATTTTACTACTATTTCAAAAAGCGTTACGGAACAAAAATGTAGTTTTTGAAACAGTATTCACAGATGAACAATGAAATAGGTTATTTACAATTTAGAGACTCTCACTATTAAGGGGGAAGACCTACCCTAAACGACTGAAATCGTGTCTCAAACTTTACGCGTGGATTGTGGGAAAACCATAAGTGATAGGAACCCCAAATTTGGCACAAATAAAGTTTATTTAATATACTACAAGGTGGAATATGTCATTTTGCAAAAATATTGCCTCGTTCGCGAATCTTAGCCTTCAAAGTCTCACCTGCAGAGGAAAACGGTGGGACAAATAGAGAAGGAACAGCTTGACCGATTTTCATAAATTTTTTTTGTATTGAACCTACAACAACGCTCCTTAAATTGACATTTCCTGAATTTGCAAAAAAGAATTTGTTTAACCATTTTTTTGCAAAAAACAACATAAAAAGATCTACTTTTTACTTTTTTTGTTATAATTTGATTAAAAGTTTTTTTTTTTTTTCAAAAACCAAGAATGTCAAGTTATAGTAGAGTGAAATATCTAACAAATTTGTATAAACATTGTTTTGTATACTAAGTTCCCGAAGTTGTAGAAGTCCCACCGTTTGCCTCTGCAGAATGTGAAGGTGGTACTTTGAAGGCTTAGATTCGCGAACGAGGCAATATTTTTGCAAAACGACATTTGCCACTTTGTAGTATATTAAATAAACTTAATTTTTGTCAAATTTGGGGTTCCTATGATTTATGGTTTTCCCGCGATCCACGCGCAAAGTTTGAGACTGATTTCAGCCGTCTAGATAGGTCTCCTCACTTAATATCATACAGCAAGCGTGTTGTCGGGCTTTTTTGTAAATTTTTGAATAGTATTTTATGATGAATGATTGTCAAATTTTAGTGAAGTGTATTCCAAGTTTTTTTAGGGGTAATAGGTTTTCCTCAAAAGTAGTACCAGTTTAAGCCGACTGTTGGGATATCAATATTTTACGTCGAATAAATTTACGAAAAATTTTAACTCACTCATTACATGACACTGTTCCTCCCACATTCTTATGTCATGTATTGCCTGACAACTTTTTTTACTTTTTGGAAGTTTTTTTGAATGTACTATTCTTCGTACATTTTTATGTCATGTTTTGCCCGACAACTTTTCTTACTTTTTTAAAGTTTTTTTGAAAGGGATGTATTATTTTGAAATTTTCTTAAAATGTGATTATACAGAGTGAAATAAAGGAAAAGTTGAAGTAGCACATCTTTTTGCTTATACAGCAAATCCTTTTTTTTTACGTGTGGACTATTCTGATCTGGCTGTAGAATCGCGTGCACATGAATTGAATGGTAGCGCGCACGGTAGTAGGCCCTTTATTATGCACCTAAACTATTTCTTTTCCCCTCGCTGGAGAACATGGCAGCGCAACCGTAGCACTCCTGGGTGCGCTTATAAGATGTGCACCTTAAATTGTTCACCTAACTTATTCTCGCAGCTCGATTTCTGTTTATGGGAACGCTACCGTAGCATTCTTAAGTGCGCTACTGAGGTGCACTACGCCTTAAATACTACCAAGTCACTCCCCTAATACACACAATACTAGGCCTATATGTGCACATAGGTTTTCAATTGTATAAGTTTGGGTCCATCTGCACCCGGGTAAACACTCCTTGTCTTTCTGATTGGGCGAGATATCGAATAATTGCTGTGCCGCGTAAGATTAAAATTAAACTCTGAATGTAAATTTATCAGTTGTCTAGTAGAATCACTGTGTCTGATGTAGTTACGTTTTGTAACCTGTACGTAGCACAGAAGAATTACTCGTGTCTGAAATTCTGCTGATGTCTTAAGATATTACCTCCATAAATCGATTTTAAAATGGGATATTTCAGAATAAAGTCACATCAAAACTTCCAAGTGTCCTTAGTACTCTTGTGAAATTGCAACTCGTATTATTGTATCATTTTTTTGTAATAAATTACAATGTTCTACATTACATTACATTGAGTCATATGGTTCAATGCAGTTTTTTTAAGTTTTTCAAGAAACCGTGGGCAGGACTTACCTGAAAATTTGCGCCTTTATGCTGAAACAGTTACTTTGATAGGCAAGTCAAAGAACATAAAGTTAAACTGTCTTTTTTTGGTAAACATTGAAAAACAAACAGTTGATTTTACTGTTTCGTTGTAGCAACAAACTTGGCAACAATGCACTTATTATATACAAGCATATTATGTTACGCAGTGTTCTTCCTCTATATAACAAACACTAATAAAGAGAGAGAAGAGAGCACGTGCGATGTTTCCACGCAAGAAACCTACACGACACCCTGAAATTTTCCAGAATAACAGTATCTTTTTGCATCTAACTTCACTCATCGAGGTAATACCTAAATTCTGTGTGACCAGAGTGTAAAATTGCACTACCGGGAGGTTCGATTTTGCTATTATGAGAATAGTTGCTTTTACTAACTGAATGCAATACCACTGTGATCGAGATAAGTTACTTTCTTGTCTGTGCCCAGCACTGTACAGTGATTTTACAAAAAACTTAGTTACAGTGTGACGAGTTTTACATTATACCTGCAGTTATGTGCGAATGATGGGTGGAGAAAGACCCAGGAAAGAAAAACGTGCATAAAAAATTTATGCATCATGTATGATCAATCTTACGCCCTGGTGACGGCTCTCCGGGAGACTTCTGAGAGACTTCCGAGAGAGTGCTCTCGAAACCCTCTCGGAGCTCTTTCGGAACTCACTCGGAGTTCTCTCGGAATGCACTCAGCAAATCCAACGAATTGCCAGCCAGTGGTGACTAAGTACGCTCCCAGTATCCGACAATTTGTCGTTTCCGGTATGAGCACCCTTTCCGAGAGGGTTCCGAGAGACCTCCAACACATTTCCGAGTGTGTACTCTCGAACCGCCGTTGCCAGGGCGTGAAACATGCGTATAGCATACATGTTTTATGTATGTAGCTTACATGAAACGTGTATACTATATGCATAATAAAAGTATGCTAAAGCATGCATGAAACATGCATGATTCATGTAAGATTCATGATGTTATTAAAGTATGTGATAATTTGAAAAAAATGAAATTCTTCGTTTTGAAATTTAAGTATTTATCATTGAATATAGCTTCAAGTACATGAACAATAATTTGCTGCTAACGATAAGAGGTATGATCTTACAATTGAGTGATCGGAATAATTTTTTTGGCTCTAAGGGGATTCAAACACAGGTCTTTGTAGATATGTCGAATTGTTGGTAATTTATTTTATGGTGATGTAACGTAAAAATTACCGTTTTTTACCGTAACTTACGGTAATTTATCGTAAAGTGGTTTTCTTTCAGGAAAATTACCGTCACATCCCTGGCAATCCTCGGACACTGATATATCGGTGTGTAATCGGTATGTACTTGGTGTGTCATCGGTGTCACATCGGTGTCGGGTATCACTATTCTGATGAATTTGATGGAAAATATTATGAAAAAGTTAGAAATACGCAAAAATGAATATTTTCGGAGTGCATGTTGACAGAACCAATATTGCGCCCTTGCTGGGTTATACCTTACCGACGTTAAGGAAGATAGCGTCTTTGAAAAATTGTGAATTTCGTAATTTCACACACTTGTGCGAAAATTCAAGTAGAATAGCTGTGTAATGAATCGATTCTATCGGTTTTTGTGGAAAAATATCTTAAAAATTTATTCAGGGGCAAAAAAAAATCCCGACACCGATGTGACACCGATTACACACCGATATATTGATGTCCAACGATTGCCAGGGATATAAGTCAGTATCGTAACGGTAACGTGAAATACATCCGTGTATTTCTAAATGAAAAATTGATCATATTCAAGAGAAGCTGATCATTTTTCTCGCTAGTAATAAACAATATAAGGGTTTAGTAAAGTAAGGGGTTTTTGAATTTAAGGGTGCAGCCATCGGCCTAAACTGGCACCGCACCAATTTTCTTCAGTTTTGTTCATTGTCAATTATTATATCACTATAGAAAAAAATTCGATTATTCAAAATACTTACATTGAGTTTAATACATTGACGTCGTAAACAATATGTGACGCGATCTGAGAAAAGTAACCTTCTTGGCAAGAGTGAAAGTTTACACTACGCGCTGTGAAAGGCGATGAACTGCCGTTTAAACCCATGTATATAATATTTTTCATCGATTCATATTTTGTTTACAAACTAAAATTTCTAAATTTGTATTGCGCCTCATTGAAATTTCGAAGAAGAACTTATAAAATCAATCATAATACGAAAATCGATTTTTAGTCGAGAAGGTCACTTTTTTTGGATCGCGTCACATATAAATTTCATGATTCATAAACTCACGGTGACGTAAAACAGTTGCAATTCGAATTTCGATTGAGTGTTTGTATTAATTTACTATAATGTCTTCAACAATATAAGAAGAAAAAACATCTACAACTGTGTATACAAATGATAACAAAACTGTCAACACTTTTTCACACAACAAAAATGTCACCACATTATACATATACATATATGTGGATGGAGAATTCGCAGTATTAAGCATAAATAGGTACAGTAAACGCAAGTGCGAACTGCGCAGTCACAGAGTCTAGCGCGGCTAATAATACATGTTTGAATTCTGAACGTATTCAAAAACAAAAAAATCCTGATGTTGGCACTAAAACTGACAGTCCATACATAGGTACATATGTTGATCAAGAAAATTACGTGACCGGGCTTTCGTCTCGTAACGTAATATTACACAGTCCTGCATCTCTAGGTCTTTGGCACATGTAACATTGATACGATACCAGTGAGCCATGATCATCGAACAGCACGCGTCGTGCAGCTAACGTCCCTGGGACGTCCGACGGACGTCCCGCAGATCTCCCATGGACGCTCCAAGGCCCCCTTCATGTCCGTTTTCTATGACCTCCCACGGACGTCAAGGAGAGGTTCGTAGGAGATCCCGCAGCAGTTCTTGAAAATGTATCGAAAACTGATGAAAAATCCAAGTGATTATACCGACGTCTTATGGACGTCCATGGGATTTCTTACAGACGACCGTGGGACGCCCTATAGTTGTGCCAGAAAATTGTTTAAAAATTTATTAGAAAAAATTTGATTCAATGTCATTAGATTCTTAACACCAAAAATAACAATTAAAGTTGGTTTTGTCCATTTTTGAGCATAATTAGGCAAAAACGAAAAACAAAAAATAATAATAATTTGCCTTTTAAATTTTCCGATCGGCATTTGAAACCACGCGTGTAAGGATTTGCCAGGTTTAAGTCCGACACTTAACCACTGTGGCCTACGGCGTTATTGCCGGAACATAGTAGAAATTCAGTTCATAAACTTGTCTCATTACTATCAAATGAAATTTTTAAGCAATCGATAAATTAGCTACTTTACTGATATGTTCGAGATATTTATACTGTGGAAAAGTATCAACTCGAAAAAATTTCATGTTTTACATCGAAAACTGGAATGATGAGTCAAACATCCATCTCGATCGACAATTTAGGCACTGTGTGATATTTTCCAGGCACGAGGCACGATGGATGTAAAATATTACAATTCGACTATTTTTTTCCGTATATAACGTGTAAAAATTTTTATTTAATGCCTCAATTGTGGATCGAGATGGATTTTTGACTTGATAATCCAGTTCTTCAAGTAATACACAAGATAACTTTTCGGTTTAATGATTTTTCACAGTAAAAATATATAAAACGCATCTTTAAAATACCACAGTAGAAGGCTGAGACTGCGGACAGCTCGGGGCGCTTAAACAAACATTCTTCAGCTTCGAGTGGTTAACGATAGCACAGTGAGAGGGATAATTAATGATCTGTCACAGAACCGTGCATGGGCACTATGAGTTTTTCCGTAGAAAGAAATAATATGCCCTACAAATTAACTAGCGTCTTTTTTTTGGCACGACACTAACTTAATGACTGCAAGCAGAATTTCGTCTCTCAAAAAACCGAAATCCCAATCAAGCATATCGAACTTTTCTTCTCGCTTATGTTATTAACCCTCATCGTACAATGGGGGTTACGCTAACCCCACAAATTTTTTCCAAGTTACACTATGTCTTTAAAGAGAACAGGAGGAGGGGGGTGGGAAAAATATTTTTTCATCACTCTAACCTCAAAACTGACATTTGGACGTGACTTTGAGGCTATTGTGATGAAAAATACAGTTCGCACTCGTGAGCTATCGCCA
>JAPYZL010212682.1:0-10264 GCA_030522825.1 Platygaster orseoliae | reverse complement strand
TATTCAGACACTGAAAGCGATATCTTTCTGAAGCATATTATCGCGGGAATATTGAATGGTTTTTTGTCCGGATTTTGGTGGCGCACCCTGTATACTTTCCAGTATACTTTTGTTGGTTTATGCTGAAAAAAGTTAGTAACAAAGATACATATTATGAGTGGAATTATTCAACAGATCATATTTACCAGTGTAAAAGAATATAATAACTATAGTCATGAAGACGCGAGACAGGAAGACATGTAATTGGCATTATATGTGATGAGAAAGTTCTTCAACGCACGTGACGATGATGCCGACAGAATAAGGTTTTTGGTTACCTGGCCATTCGATTCATCCTTTAGAAGCGTAGAATCTAGAACCACCTCTGCCATCGCGTCTTCTCCCGATGCGATTGATCTTCGTTATTCAAAAGGCACAAAGAGCAATACCAGGTTGAAACTTAAAAACGGCGAATACAAGTTTCGTGGCGCATGCACATATGGCTGTCGGCGGGCTAGTCATTATTTCTATGAAGCCTACCGCCGAAATAGCTCGAAAATTGCCAGCCCTTTTTCTCTGCATCTCTCTCCCTCTTTCATTCTCCACTGCCTCTTTTTTGTACCCTCATTCCATAGTTCCGGATATGATAATTTCATAATTTGAACCTTTAACTAAAGATTCGATGCATGATTTTTCACTCAAAAAGTTTTGTTGCCAAAAATCGGTGAATTTGGAGCGACCTGTGGCGATCGATTAAGGATTTTTTTGAATGCTGCGAAATGTGGTTAATGGCAAAAAAGGATCTCGGATCAAATTATGAATGTTCGGAGATGGCGCGTAATGATAACCCGCTGGCAATTTACGAAACAAGAGACTAGAAAATTTGTGGCCCAATTAAAGACCCGGGTGACCCTTGACGTTTAGGACTAATGTGGAAACCGTCTAGGTCAGAAAATAGTTAAGCAAAAAATGGTCGTTTCTTGGTAATTATTTCTTATAAAGCACGATGAAAAGATTTTTTAGTTTTATACTGATTTGTTTTATGCAATGACTCTCGTTTCAATGTTGTTTCACCTGGTGTTTCTTACGGAATTTTGATATCTGTTCTCTGTAAATTGTTTCTTGTACCATTGAGATACGTGGGGTTTTCTGGGATTTTTTTTAAAATTGTTTCATTGTAATCATTTAAGGGTATATACCCGTGTATTGATAAATAGATAAAAAATGGTTTTTCAATGAAAAAAAAAGTGAAGAAAATTCTAATTTTTCACTTAAAATCTAGCAATAATACGAAAAAAACATGAAAATATAGAATATTCGTTGAATTTTAGATTCTGAAATAAAAGAGTATTGCAAATTCGAGAATTTCAAAGATAAGTGATGTTATACTTAAAAGATTCGAAGTTTTGAAAACTGGATGTAACGAAAATTTGGAACAATGTTATTTTACAGATCTGTTACTTCAAAGAATATAAAGTCCACAATCTGGTATTTAATAGAAAATTATTCATGAAAAACCACAGGAAAATTGGATGTCGACTAGTAATAATAGTATGTAAAAAAATATATTTTGTAATATCTAGTTATATAAAACACATTTTAGGTTTATCCTGAATGTCAGAATTTGATTAAAAAAAAGCATCGTAAAATGTACGTCAATTTTTGAAGCAACAAAATCATAACTAAATTATTTTGATTTTCCAGCTTTGTATTTAAGGCGCTATTCCGGGAAAGTCACAAAAGGCTTATAACTGTAAATAAATTACCGTGAATAAAGACCCAGTAATTTAAAAAAAATGTTTTTTTTTTTTTTTTTTTAAACGCTCCTGTTTGGTCTTTCTTGTTTGCTATGTACATTTTTTTAAGCTAATACTCGCTTCGCAAATTTAATTGAAAAATTTTCTTATTTTGCAAGTAATACAGGATTGAGCATGTTATTTTTGATTGGTAAGTATCAAACTATTCAATGTCATTGCTGAATCCAAAAACTGCCATTTTCAAATTTTTCGAATATAAAGGTAGAATTCTTTTGATTTTCCGTATTTCCGTTACGTGTTAAAAACGCTATATAGTCCATTTCTTATAATAACTAAAAAAATTATACACTCTTTTTTTAATTCTTTAACTTTAGTAATCAAATGAATTACTGCAAATTTGAAGGATCTGAGTTATTATCGCATGAAATCAGAAAAACCCAAATTATATCTGCATTGAAACAGCTAGGGATAGGATATATAAGTAAAAATCCTTATTTATAATTATCAGAAGCACTATCAGAAGTTTCTTCCTGATAAATATCAGTAAATATCAATAAGTTTCTCTACCGTTGCTTTAGAACAGCGTAGTCAAAAATTTATTGTGGTTGTATAATACTAAATGAACAGTCATGTATATAAAATAAAAAAATTTACATCAAAAAATTCTTGGCTCCAGTGAAAAACTATACTAATTCTTATTTTTGTATATTATAGACATAATTTTATATTTCTACATACATTTTTATGTATATCAATGCCTTGCATAAAAAAAACTTTTGTTTCATAAAAGTGAAGAATATTTTTTTTTGTATCATTAGATACAAAGGCAAAGTTAAGTAAAAAAAATTCAATAAGAAAGAAATGAACATTTTCCACTGAAGCCTAGAATTTTTTCGATGTCAATTATTATATTTTATTCACATAACTGTCCTACTTAAACTGATATACTCAATTATAAAACAATATAAATTTAAAAATCCAAACATTTCCTAGAAGAAAACGGGAAAAAAAAGTTTTTTAAATAGTGATTTAGAAGGTGGGGCAAGACGGGGATCGTAACGTTTAACGAATTTTATAACGAATAAAAATAAGTTATATTTGAGCAACTATTATGTGAATCTTTTGTTTAAACCATATCGCTCTTATAAAACAATAAAAAGATATCCATATTGAATTTAGCAATGAGTTATAGAAGTTTTTTGAAAAAGTTGTTTTCTCCCCGTCTTGCCCCAAGGACGGGGCAGAACGGGGAGTTTTAGAATAAATAAAAAACGATGAATTGTGGAAAATTTTTTACTGAAATTATGTTTTAATCTGACTTTACATCCAGTCCGTAGTTGAAAAAAGTAAAATTAGCCACACGAATTTTCGTCACACAAATTCTGAATCAAAACTTCTCCGCTTCTTTATTTTGCCTGAGCTCGAGGTCGGCCATGGCCTTTTTTGGGCACCAATGGGTTTTTTTTTGCAAGATTTTCTTTTCCTTTTCTGATATTTTGCTCCTCAATTTTTTTCTTTTCTTTTTCTGATTTTTCAGCGTTCAAGTCAAGTAGTTGCTTCTTGTAAGAGGATGAAGTAAGGACTGCTGTTTTTTCTGTTCTTTTGCTCACTCGTTGGGTACCTTGAACAATAGAATTGCATTTTGAATTTTACTAGTAGATTGATTTCTACTTACTTGCCTAATTTTTCTAGCCAAAGTAAATTAATGTACCTGGAGCAACTCTTGGAATATTCTAATGTTGTTTGCGGGACGCCATGAGCAGCAGCAGCAGTTGGTGTACCACATACACCAGTGACAACGCTCAAAACCGTGACCTGCATGTCTTCTGTTGACCAATTGTATCTTGCAGTTCTTCTTTTGTAATTTCTCACCATTCTTTTAAAAAATATATTAATATTTATAATATTTTTACACTGAGAAAATAAACCATAATACCTCCCTGTCTTGCCCCTCCCCATTCTGCCACCGAGCTATATTTTTGATCAACATTGAATTAAACGCTGATAATAATGATATGTTCGTGAATAACAGCTTTATATGTTCGTAGTAAGGTGTAATTTAGCATAGTAAGACGCGTTCATGCATAGTATTTAGCTTTCTAGTACTTACTTGCGAATAAATATCCGAAAGAAACTACAACCGACGCTTCAAAATGACACACCTTGTCACAACTTTTTTGTTAACTGACAAACTCAGCTGGTTTATGCAAAAATTACACTCAGGCACTTTACCGACGAAGTTTATATGGTTTTCGGTGGATGTTACTGCATAGCTTCTTAACTATTGCGAACTCCCTGTTTTGCCCCGCTCCCCGTCTTGCTCCACCTTCTCCTATAGAAAAAGATTGAAATTCATAGAATTTCTAAGAATCTCAAAACTTTGAAATTCGTAAATGAAGTTTTAAAAAATTCAGACAAGAATTCACAAAAATTCCAGAAAATCTTTCGAGTCTTAAAATTTCTGAAAAATACTAAAAATAATTGAATTCCATGAAAGAATTGTGTTTTTGAAAAATCTGTACAAATGGCATCAATGTATAAAAATACTAGAAAACGATAAAAAATCTCATAAATACTGAAAAAATAAAAAAACTCACGGAATGCATAAAATACTTAAAATCAACGTAGACCGAATTATCCACAAAATTTATGACGTATCAGAAATTTATTAATATTTGCATTCTAGAGGATTGAGTTTTAAGATTTGATATGTATCAAAATCGATTAAAAAACTAGGAGTCTAGAAAAAAACTGGAAAATCCTTTCGATTATTGTAAATACAAAAATAAAATGAAAGAAATACTAGAAATTTTCTCAAAAAAATTATTTCCCGAAATGTAGACAAAAATGACAATAAAAAAAATATGCATAAAAAAACATTACTTACTCAAAAAATCAATAACATTAAAATAAAGTCCAGACTTTTCAGTTGTTCTCACTCGAAAGAACAGTTATTCTAACTTTAGAAGAATTTTTCTGAAATGAATATTAGCGAAACATGTTTAAAGCAATAATAATAATAAATAGACCTAACAATCATAAATAATATATAGTAAGCAATATATCAAACTTGAAATTTTCAATACTATAGGATTGAATACTCGAAAACTGTATACTATGATTTTCTCAAAAATCTTTAAAAAGTTAATGTATAGAAATCCATTAAAAAATCAGAAAATCTGTTAAGTTGTGAGAAAACACTAAAAGCACGAGAAATAAAAGTCTCTAACTCAGTCACTTGAAAATCACGAGCATTGAATTCCATTATATTTAATGCGAACATTAAAAACATGCAACTCTGGACTCCAGAAAAATTGAAAAATCGTACTCTCGTTACCACATCCTCAAGGATTGAAAATTATAAAACCCTGCAGGAAATATGTATACATATATTTTTTCGAAAATTACCCTCCGAAAATTTTTTCTGCCCTCTCCTCTGATCAGTAACATCAAAATATCAGTAGTTACTTATATTTTCCCATCCCTAGAAATAGCCGACATTTGGTTATGGTCTTTCATGGAATCTACTTCAAATAATTGAAGTCCAATTATTGTATTTTAAAATTCGTTTTGGACTCTTTCGGGTCATCACAGATATTTGTAGTCAAAAAATTTGTCATTCAGTGCTATATCTCGAGCGACGTCAATAAAGACTTTGAATTTCTTTTTCTACCAACAGTTAGCTACCACCACCTGTTTCAAGCGTCCCGGCTGGGAGTCGTTTAGAAGGACCTATTTCACCTATTCTTTTTCTCTTCTGCCTGCTGAACCTCTCGGCGACCCCAGGTCTTCTTTGCTTCGCGCCACAGAGTTGCTATAAAATCTTCTCTACCTTTTCAGAAATTTTATCCCCTCGTTTTTCAGACTTGCCGCGCATTACGTCTAATGCAAGGTTTGACACAATAGAAATTTGTCTCCGAACGCATGCATTTGACGCGTAAACTGGCTTTTTGTAGGCAAGCAGAGGCGAGGACTCGAAAAATTTTCGGCTTTGTTAATCTCGCTCACCACATTTTATATCCCACCGGCCGAGCCGAATCGCTATGTGTATCTTGTCCCCCCCTCCCCCCGCCCCCGTACACTTTATACACTGGGTCGTGTTTTTACAAAGATCGCTTCAATCCTCGAAATGACTCGTCACGCTAGCTTTTTGCCGAAAGCCTGAAGCTGAAGATCTTAGGAGATTCTTGCAATTTTGAACGACTATACGATAACTATGTAATGTTGTTAAACAAGCAATTTTTGAACTTTGTATCAATGTATTGAGTATATATATTTAATAAAAAACCAAAGAGTATCAACGATTCATCATTATTCTTATTACTTTTTTTCTTTGGCAAAAAAAACTGAAAGGTACATTGATCACGCACGAAGTGAGCCAAATTTGTTGCATCCTGTTTCTAAAATTTCTTTATACTCGTGTTTCGTAAGCTTTCCCAACTTCCGCCTTCTTCGCTGGATTCAGCAACAAATATTATCTTACTAGTAAATATGTGTAGTTTTCTATTCTTCAGGGATAAACCAGCTCGTTTGAAAAAAAAAAACACCGAAAATTCTTTTATGCAAGGAGATGTTACGATGTGATAGTTTTCAGGAAATATGCGCTTCAGAAAACAAACCGACCCGGATTACGCTCCGCGACAACACCTTTGCTTTCAGAGCACGATGCTCTTGGAACGTTTCTAAAAAAACTGCCCAAGCTTACGAGTTACCAAAGAGGGTGACGATTGGGAAAAAAACTCAATGTCCGAATACACCGTGTTTGTTTGTTAAAGTTTTGGAATGAAGAAGAAATTCTCCGTTGATTTTCACAATGAATGAATGATTCAAATTGAAATTCATTGTTCGATAATTTCGTAATTATTTTTTATTTTCTCACTTTTTCGAATTATTCGTGTAATAAGGAGAGAGAACAGACATTTTAGAAAGGAAAAATTGAAAGAAAAAGAAAACTTTCTGGAAACAGGAGTTTATAAAATGAAGTTAACGATTTTTCAATATCAAACTTGTCAGTGGTTGACGTAGTTCTATGACTTTCTGTGTCATGGTCTGGTTTTTAGTGAAAGTTTACATTTTCGAACAATATTTATTGCGTGAGTAATTGCATGTTTGTTCATTGTTTATTAATTGTAAAGTTTGTTGAATAATGTACTGCATTCTTTTGGATGCGATTTTTGGGAACGAGTTGCTGTTTTCAGTAGATTTCTGAAATTGCTTGGATTATATTTAATTGTCGAAATTGAATTCATAATTATAACGTATGAGTGCAATTATTCATGAAGTATTGTAAAATGTTTATAAACTTTTTAGGTGATATTTGTATTGTCAATCATACATTATTCAACGTACGAATGATAATATTTCACATGATAATATTTATTCTCAAAACTTTAAAAATATTAAAAAATCACGAAACACCCTGCTCAGTTGGAAAAATTGTTCTACAATGTAAAAAATTTCAAATAGCTCGCATTTCACGTTCGAAAATTTTTTTTCGACGAATTTCTATAAAATTCCATTAATTTCATTTCCGACGAATTTCCATAAAATTCTATAAATTTCATTTTCGAGGAATTTCCATAAAATTCCATGAATTTCATTTTCGACGAATTTCATAAGATTCTAAAAATTTTATTTTAGACGAATTTCCATAAAGTTCCCGTTCCACAAATTTCATTTTCGACGAATTTCCATAAAATTCCATAAATCTCATTTTCGACGAATTTCCATGAAATTCCATGAATTTCATTTTCGACGAATTTCCATAAAATTCATAAATATACGTAAAATTTTATACAATATTTATGAATTCTGCAGACTCTATTTATTATAATGTTTTGACGAAATATGTAGGTATGATACATTTTTTTTCTTTTCTTTTTTTTTATATAAATCTGAAAACTTGGTATACATAACTTGAATTACAAATGATAGTATTCAACATATTAATATTTATTCGGCGAGAGGCTCGCTCCCGGCTTCCCAGCGCGTGCAAGAGAGATGCATAGAATGGGAACCGCGCGAGAGCGAGGGAGACGGAAGGTGAAAGTGGATCTCCCTCCTCTTAAGACTTGAAAAATATGAAAAAATTCCTAACCATTCTCATAAGTTTCATAAAATTTTTTAAAAATGTCAAAAATTCAAAATAAATCACGTTTCACGTTCAAAATTCCGAAAAATTTCCAGAAAATTGATAAACATATGTAAAATTTTATACAATATCCATGAATTTGGCAGATTATGTTTATTATCATATTTTGTCGAAATACGCATAGTACATTTTTTACTTTTTTTTAATTTTGAAAACCTGAAAAAATCCACAAAAAACAGAAAATTTTCATATGATGTTCATTAATTCTGTTAGTAATATTTATATTGTCAAATATACATAATTCGAAGTACGAATGTTAATATTTAAAATATTCATGTATATTCCTAATACTTGAAAAATAATATAATATCACGAAACATTCTAATGAGTCGGAAAAATTGTTCTAAAATCTCCAAAATCTCAAATAGCTCTCGTTTCACGTTCAAAATTTGATAAATATTTGTAAAATTTTATACAATACTCATGAATTCGGTAGATCATATTTATTATCATGTTTCGTCGAAATATGTATAGTACATTTTTTTTAATCTGAAAACTTGGCAAAATTCACGAAGAAACAGAAAATTTTCATATAATGTCCATAAATTTTGCAAGTTTTGTTTATATTGTCAATTATACATTATTTGACGTACGAATGACAATATTTAACATATTAACATTTATTCTTCAAACTTAAAAAATAATATTAAAAAATCACGAAACATCCTATTAAGTTGGAAAATAGTTCTAAAATGTCAAAAATTTCAGACAGCTCGCGTTTCACGTTCGAAATTTCAACGAATTTTCATAAAATTGATAAATATACCTTAAATTTTATACAATACTCATGAATTTTTCAGATTTTATTTATTGTCATATTATGTCGAAATATGAGTGAAACAGTTTTTATCTTTTTTTTTTTACAAATCTGAAAGCATGAAAAAATTTTCAAAAAAACTGAAAACTTTTATGAGATGAAATATTTTTCTAAAATTATACTTAAAAAATTCCACAAATCGATGGTATTCATTTCAAAAATTTCTAAAAACTACTAAATGCTTGTAGTATGCTTAAAATATTTTTTATCAAAAAATGTTTTGTTTCACAGAAATTGTCGATTTTCGTTCGTTACTTCAATTAAAACCGTATATTTAAAGGAATGTTTATAAATTTCGAAAACTGTGACGAGTTTTTTGGATTTTCTAAAACTACTCGTATAATTTACAATTACATAAATGCATTTTTGAGTTAGTATTTTTGGATATTTTATCCATCCAGTATTTGTCGAATGAAAAGTTTACAAACGTTTACAAACTATCGACTCGTAACATTCACCAACACAATTTAAGTTCCATTCTCTCAGTGACAAAAAAAAAAAATGAAATTCACAATGAAATATTTCATTCACAAAACATTCATTGCGAACATAGTATTGAATCGTCAGTAAATTCATCGACAAATTTTTAAGTACACTTTAAAAAAAATTTATGGTATTTTTCCCATACCAGTATTGGAAGCAATTAACCCATTCCGGTTTATTAAATTTCTTATACCGGTGTAGAGTAGCGATACCATACATAAATAGTATTTACCATACTTCGGTATAGTATTTTTACTTTATTTGAGTATGGAACATTTTCTATAGTGGTTATAAAAACAAGGTTGAAGCAAACTTTTTATAATATTATGTGGTAAAATTCGCATACTTGTATATCGCGTTTTTTTTATAGTGAAGACGTAAAAATTCTATCGCTCCCCTGCTGAAAAAATCCAATTGGATTTCCATTGGGAAACCCATTTAGCTCGGTCCAAAAAGAAATCCAACTAGATTATTAGAAGGGGTTTGGATGAAAATGTTATATAACATTTTAGAAAAATTTTATATTTTTATAATTATTTTCATTTAATTTTTATTCACAATATATTTTGTATAAATTTTATTTAATTCTAAATTAAAATTTCCGATATCATAAATCCTGCTGAATTTCTATTTCAAATTCCATTTAGATTTCCATACGGAAAAAAGAAAGTTCCATAAAGAACTATTTATATTTCACTTCTCGTATGACATGGTCTGGTCTGCGAAAATGTGCGAAAAGCAACTCAGTGTGGGCCAGTTTCGCAGTTTTCCTTGGAGAGGAATATAGTTCCATCTGAGCATTGTGACCGTCCGAGATGGCGCTGTTGCGCAGTAGGGGGAAGAATAATCACGAACAAAGTAATTCGAAAATCCCAACGTTTGATGGCCATAATATGCCAGTACAAGAATTTTGCCATAGTTTGGAAAGGATCTTCGCGCTCGTTGCCCCGGATCAGGAAAGAACTTTTATGGCCTCATTCACCACCAAACTCAAAGGCAACGCTTACAGGCGATTCGGAAAAGAATTATGGCACTACGAATCATTGCAAGAATTGCTGGAACAGCTCATAATCGCGT
>JAPYZL010212677.1:0-18490 GCA_030522825.1 Platygaster orseoliae | reverse complement strand
ATGAGATTTTAAGAACATTTTCGAAATTATAACTTTTTTAGAAAGTAATTTTTTAAAGTATCACAGCACACAATTTTTTCATATAAAATGTACATTATATGAAAAACATGTCAATATGTATGTAAAATATGTATTAATGCATAAATGATATGTATAAAAACATATATACAAGTAGTTGAATAAAAATAAAAAAACAACGAAAAAGCGAAAAATAGCGTGCATTTCAATTACTCCTGCCTATCCTCAATATTTTGCACAATTCAAATACTCTCGTGTCATTCCATTACGCATGCGCTTGAATCAACCATACTACCTTAGGTATTTGTAGGTCGCATGTGTGCATCGCATATGCGACTCATATGGCCGCACAAATGCCAAGCATATGCGTCGCATACGTGCGCTCCGAGTGCACGCACTGTGACTGCATTTTGCTATCTGGGATAATTTTACAAGATTTCTAATGAATTCTCGAAAATTGATAGTTCCTCCGTTATTTTTTAAGATATGACACTTTATACTATTAAACCAAATATATTGTTTAATATTTTATCATACAAAATTTTTCATGGTATATTTCTGAAATCTATTCTTGAAATCTTTCGGTATATCACTAAAAGATAAAATGTTTCATGGGAAATAATTTTTTTTTAATTTTGATAATTGCCTATCTTAATATTGAATAATAATATTATCATTTTGTTAGTCCTGATATTAAAATTCAAGTGTAACAGAAAATTAATTTTTAAACTTTGACTCAGAATATTTCGGGTGTCTGCTCTAATTACTACGGTCCTGGTTATGGTATTGAAACTGATTCTTTTTGTGGGGTTTAATTATTGGAGTTTTCATGAGCCCTAATCTATTCTCTAAAATATCAGAAATGTCGATTATCAAAGTACAAAGTCTCATAACCTCACCTTTTTATTTTCCTTTTCAATATACGCAAGCAATAATTTTTTTTCCAGTTATTATGCAGTCGTTCTGGATTCCGAGCTGCTCCTCTGTTTTTGAACACTATGGCCAACATGGAAAAGTCAACATCTATCACATTCGAGCAGTCAGCTGATCGCAGAAAAATGTCAACAAGGTCAAGACGGTTCAACGCTGAAAAAAGTGAGAAAATGGAGTTCGATGCCGAAAAAAGTGAGAAAATGCGACTTTTTACCGATTGTTTCAACCTTATAAACGATAATAACGACAATGAACATTTCGAAGTACGATAAATAAATCATAATATACATCATCCGTAAATTTTCATGAATTGTTTAAAAAAAAGTCTTCGAATTTCCTATTTTCTTTTCAATATTCATGAATTAGTACAACTAAAATGAAAAACAGAAAATATAGTATAAATCATTTTCTAATTTTCATGAATTGTCAGGAAATTTTTTTGTCTCCAAATTCTCAATTTTCCTATTTTTTTTTCAATATGTTATCACAATAAACGAAAAGTATAATTTTTGAATAAAATATTATTATAAAATAATAATAATAATAAATTTATAATTAATAATAAGTAATAAAAAAATATATAATATTAATAAAAAATGAATTCATTTTTAAATAAAAAAACATAATTTATGCATATTTTCAAAAATTTTTTATCTGCATATTGCAATATGGTTCATTTTCTCATGAGCATTTTTTTTCAAAAACACACATATTTTGTATTTTTCAGGCAAATACTTAAACATGTCGAAGGAGGAAAAGCGAGCACTCTGCGACAAAAAAGTCATTAGCTTTGAAGAAATTCCGACATGGCCCGAATATTGGCGCCAAAATCAGGCGAATATTCCACCAGTTTCCGGAACAAACAAAGCTGACAAGAGTTTCAGTGAAAAAATCAGCATTTGGCACGGTGACATAACGACCTTGGAAATCGATACCATTGTCAATGCCGCCAACAAAACTTTACTTGGTGGCGGAGGCGGTAAATAATTAACATTATAAAATAATTTCATTGAGTTAAGAGAAGCTGACACGTATTCTATGAATAATAATAAGTAATAATATTCATTTTTAATAATATATATATATACTTTTTTTTTACTACCAAAATGACTAAAATTTCTAATTTTTCTCTTGTATGACTTTAGTACATTATTCCAAAAAAACTAATGGGTATTGAGTTATATTTGTATCATGAAAAGGTTATTGAATTTCAGAAACTTCTCTTCCATAAAATTAAAAAAAATACCATTTAAGTAAAAATTTTGTATATCTTCTTAAACTCAGATTCCCATAGTTTATTTTGAATTATTATAATAATTTAAAATAATATTTTAACTATTTGTATTATTTAATATATTTTTTAATTATCAATTTATTATTATTTCAATTATTTCCAATAATGATAAATAATAATTACAATAAAATAGTGTTAACATTACTAGGACGATAAAATCTTTTTTCACAAGGGGATAAATGAGTTTACGTCCAAGTAATGTACGATATTTTACAGTACAAGTACAGTAATAGTGTTTTTGTACCGAAAAACGTTATAACTGTACTAGTACTGTAAAAAATTTAAAGCCAACATTGCCAAAACGTGGCTTTTTCGTTTTTTAGTTGATGGTGCGATTCACAAAGCTGCGGGACCAACACTGAGAGCGGAGTGCAAGACCTTGAATGGCTGCGAAGTTGGGGAAGCAAAAATTACTGGAGGATACAAACTGCCTGCAAAATGTAAAAATTCTAATGTTTTTCCCTAAAATAAAAGATGATTTTCATGAGGTTTTATTTTACAGATATTATACACACTGTGGGCCCTCAAGGTGAAAAACCTGCAGAACTTTCGAATTGTTACTCTAACTGCTTGAGAATGGCAGTAAAAGAAAATTTAAAATCAATCGCTTTTCCATGCATTTCAACAGGGGTTTATGGCTATCCCCAAAAACCAGCAGCTGCAGTTGCTATTGCGACAGTTAAGAAATTCCTCATGGAAAATAAAGATAAAGTTAGTGCTGATTTTCAAACAGAAAAAAAAGAAATATCAAATAAACCCTAAATGGTTTTAATAATATCTAATGCTACATTAATAAATGCTAATTCATTATTAATTATTTAAAGTAATTATTTAAAGTACTATCAATAATACTAATCTTTTATTTATAAAAAATAAAGAGAATAGAAGTAGTAAAAACTTACATACAAGTATTTTCATATGCTTTTAATTGAACTCAGGTGCATTAGCAGAGCAAAGTTTTAGTAGTTCAAACCTCTCCCAAAATTAGGGTAAATTTTTTTTTTTTTTTTTTGAATTTTATGATTTTTAATCTTCCACTATCTGGTTTTGGTAATAAAATTTTTAAATTTTACGAATTTCAGAGTTTTAAAGTTAAATGAATTTTGGAGTTCAGAATCCAAATTTTTTCATATAGTTATTCAATATTTTGGAACTTAATTTTTGTGATTTTCAAGTTACTAAGATTATAAAATTGTCTTTTTCAAGTTTCCTGATCATTTATATAACTTATAATATGATTTTCTGATATAATGAATTTCTGTATAGCTTTCTAAAATTTGGTGCTCTGGGAATCAAAATTTTCTGAAAATTTTTAACATTTCATAGATTTGTAAGAAAATAATATCAAGACAGATTTTTTCTGCCTACACCTCTGATTGATTTTTAAGTGTTATTAATATGTTTCTTTAAGTTTGTAACTTATTCCGATTGATAAATTGATCAATAAATGTAGGTATTATGCTATTAAAATTTATAAATTATTACAAATTTTTGTTTCAGATCGAAAGGATCGTGTTTTGTCTTTTTTTAGACAGTGATAAGCAGATTTACGAAGAAATTTTGCAGAAAATGTTTTCTACGGAGTAATCTGAACATATTTTTTAATAATTTTAAGGAAACACTGATAATGTCATTTTCAGACGTATGAAGAATAAATGGTTTTGAAAATTTATTTCTGAGTTTCTATATTCAGTTGAAAAACAAAAATCCTTACAGTTATGGAGATTTTTTCCTTCCTTGACGGCATAAAAGAATAATGAATTTGATAAAAAAAAATTCTCTCTTTTCCAAAACTTACATGAGTCTCTGGCATTGCAAATATTTTCCACAAATTGTAATATTTTATTTTTACTTCTCATTTTTAATTTTAATAATCGATAATCAAAATTAGATATTTATATTTAACAATCCACAAAAAAATCAATGTGATCCCTCAAGAACCTGTAAAAAAAATCAGCACACACTCTACCAAACAATTCAAAACTCCCGCCAATAGCCCCTAACTTCCGCTACACTTTATACAGCCGCCATCTTCACACTTTCTACACTTTGTTCCTCCCGCGTGTGTACGTGTCTCGTGCAGTCTCTCTCTTTCTCTGTTTCCGTCTTTCTCGCGCGCTTTCACTGCACCGATAAAAGAGGAAGGAAACCTTTTTTTTCTCGGGCTATCTCTCTCTTTCTTTCGGGGTTGGGCATTTGCTAATAAAGGTTCACTGTGAAATCCTCAAGGGGCAAGGGAATCTGGAAATCAAATCGTTCGCGAGATTTCGCGTGTTTATCCATATATTCCCGAGGGACGATTTCCGTGCGAGAGTTTGGACATTTATACCCTCTCCCCTCAGCGCGCACACGTATAAGCACACGCACGCATCGAGAGAGAGACGGAGCGATTTTGCCTTGTGTCAAATCGCGGTCGAATTTTGGTAGTTGCATCTGGTTGTGTCGCGGGATGCGATTATTTCGAGGGATTTTCCGAGTGGCGCGTTCGCGGCTCCCGGAAAACTTTGTCCCCGTGCGCATCGTTTTCGGCCTCGTGAATTGCGAATGGCTGCCCGCCGCCGCCACAACCGATTTATAGGTTTCTGACGGACGCGAGAAGACATCCGCGACCCCGTAGTCCCCCCCGGGTGCTCCCTGGATTTTTACGAGCCCGATTTTCATGACCCGGACTCCAAGTTTTCCCGGTAAGTTTTTCATCCTTGCCTTCCGCGGTTTCCGCGAGTTTTTCGCGAATCGGGAAAATCAATATCCAGCGCAGATTTCACCTCGATTTCTGCGGTGTTTTGCGAGGGGGTTCAGCGAAAAGTGACAATTTCAGGGCATCGTGTAAACAGGCGAAATGAAAGGATTGGAAAGGGTTTTTCTTGGTTTTCAAAGGTTTTCGTGGATGGGAACATTATATCAAATATTCAAATACATTGAATTTGAGGTTTTGTGGTGGAAGTTGGGTAATTATATTGTGGGTTTCTTGGTATTTTAAAGTGCAATATGTTACAACATATGACATTCATAAATTTTACTATTTTAGAAATGTATATTATTCGTATGATATATATATATATATATATATATATACATTTTATTGTCAAGTGTATAAATTTATAATATAGATTGAAAGTATATATAAATTTATTATACTTGAATTTTTTGATAGCATATATTTATTTACATTATACATTTTATTATAAACTTTAGGTGAAAGACAACATTGATTTTGGGGTTCTTTGGCATTTTAAAGTGCAATTAATGCTACAAAAAATTTTATTTACAAATTTGCGTTATAGATATTATATATGTGAATTTTATTATAAAATATGTTAACCTACATAATAAATTTTATTATCGATTTTAGGTGAAAGAGAACATTGATTTTGCGGTTTTTCGTTGGAAATTCAGTAATGACATTTCGGCTTTTCTCAATTTTAGAATGCAATTACTGCTATAAAAAATTTCAATTATAAATTTCAATGTATTATAAATATATACAAATTTTATTGTAAAGTACATAAATCTATAATATAGATTTTAGGTAAAAGAGAAAATTGATTTTGCCGTTTATCGTTGAAAATTTAGTGATGAAACTTTGGGTTTTTTCATATTTCAGAGTGCAGTTACTGTTACAGAAAATGTCATTTACAAATCTTATTGGATTAAAAATATATATTATATATTTAATAATATATTATTGTACAAGCGGGTAATGCTTGTTTTAACAAAACGAGGATTTTAATCGTTTGTTATTATGTATATAAATGTGTTCAAATGTTCATAAATTTTATTATAAACCAGGGGGCTTTTTCGTCCCCATGGACACTTCACGCTAACCTCCATTCAGTTTCAGTTGAAGTTTTTATTTTAAAACAATTTGAAGAAAGATATATACCAAATAAAATTATTTTTATTATCATAATATAGAGATAGAAATTTTGAAACATACGAAAAAATTAAAAAATGTTATGTATAGTTGATTCGAATTCAAAATTTCAGAAAAAGAATTCATATTTACTTCAATTTTTATCAGTGAAAGATAAATATTTCAAAATTTCAGCAAACTTATCATTTAATTAACTATAATGTTATTACCATAGGAAATTACGATATTGAATTAACAATAATGTGAGTACAATATTTTACTCAATCATATCACTTTTCCATTCCTCAATAAATATAAAAAATATAATATGGATATAATAATAAAAATTTCACTTTTTTTTAATGTATTTTATGTTTTTAAAACCTGAGTTCAATTTATTTTCGTTCATTACAGGACCGTAAGCTAAGCAAGGTTCTAAAAGTGAAAAATTGATTAACTGTTTTATTAATTGAAATAATGTTATTATACCTAATTAAAACATGTACCTTAAAATAGGAGTAAAAAATTTTGAAACAAAAATTATTGAAATATAATAATCCAATTCCAAAAAGTCTAATAAGCATAACAATTTAAGTTGTACTTAGATTTTTATTTAATTTAACACATTTTTGGTCCTGGTTATGAAATGTTATGTTGTGGGCAAGAGTAGATGATAAAAAAATATTGATCTTCAGTTTTTTTTTTGTTGGAAATTCGGTGATAACATTTCAAATTTTTGTATTTTATAATAGTAAATGAATTTGAAATATTATTTTTAGTATTCCCAAAATAAAAACTTTTTCTTAATAATTTGGAAATTGTAAGTATTGTATATTTTAATAAACTCGAGTGCTATTGATTATTGCTTATATCAGAAGCATTAGCTATTAATGTTATAAATTTTCTTGAAGAATAATGTTTTCTACCAATAAAATAAATATTAATTTGTGCATAGTAAAAAAATATTCTCCTTTTATTCTGAAGAATTTATTTATATTACTGAGAATAAGGTTTCCAATAACAAATTGTTTTACTTTGGAAAATTGAAATTGAATTAAAAAAAGTAATAAAATTTTTTATTTCAATTTTTATCTAGTACAATTTTTTTTGGTAGGTGTAAAATTTTGTGGAAAAAAAAGTAATTTTGCCTTCTTTTTTGTTCGAAATTGTATAAGGATTCGGAACCTCACACAAATATTATAAATATAAATAATTTCAGAGATAAATATAACAGTAAAATAACCTATTATCAAAAATGAAATTGGTCTCAATATACAATAAATCAACTTTTTAGCCAGTATCTTTTAAAAAAGGCATAACCTGAATTAAGTAGAAAATTTGAGATGACATCACTTCAATATTATTTAGATAACCACTAGTTCCAATTTTCTTCATTTTGATATATCTAAATTCAAGTTAGTGAAAATTTGAATTGTCGATGAAAAATATATTATAAGCTTGACAATATTTATGTATTTTATTTTTGATCGTCTACAAACTTTTAGAACATTTACTAAAAAATTCGTCAATACTTTCAATGATTTCTCTGAAATTTAACTAATTGAGCAGTTGAGAGCAAAAGACAAACTAGTAAGAGACATTTAGAGTGGCAACTTCATTAATAAAAATAAAAATTTTCCATATTTGAAAAAAGTTTGGAAAATGATCTACTGAAGTCAGACAAATTATCATTTTTTTTTTTTTTTGTTAATAAATCTTGAATTCAAGTTAATTTTTGAATTTCCATATATCACTCTATTATTCTGTTTTTTTTTGCTTTCGTTTGCTACTATGGTAAATAAATATTCGCTCAAAAAGCTATAAGAGCTCGTGATTCACGCACGCCTACCTTCGCCTTTTATCAAGAGTGTTGAAAATTAATATCATGCCAATGTGTTATGGGAGTGACAAATGAGAAAAAAAATTGTTAATAATGTTTGTTTTCAGTAACGGGCATTATTATTATTGTGCGGTCGGAGGGCTCGGCAGAGTGAACCTGGCAGGCCTACAATGTCCTCTAGCATGCGGAGCACGCTGCAAACCGTTCCTGAATCAGTACCCGCCGACCACGTCACCAACTCCAAAGTAAGTGCAAGGACGTTAGTTTTTGTTTTTTTTTTCTTTCGTGGGACGAAGAAGCCATTTTTTGCTTCAACTCGTGCTCGGGGAAAGGTCCCTTTGAGACGTGTGAATCCGATGCTGAAGATGAACTGGAAGAAATCGAAAAAACAACTTTATATGGTGCAAAAGTTGTGCCTTGCCAAAAAAATCATTTCATTAAGTAAATAAAATTCTCAATTATTATTACACGATATTATATAGTACACAGAGAGAACTGGTTTGGTGACAGCAACAATTGATTTAGTAAAATATGGACCCACCAAAGTTTTGGGTACTACAACCAAAAATTTGGTTATGACAACTAAAGCTTCTGTTATAGCAACTAATGCTCAATTATAATGACTGACATTAAGGTTGCAATAACCAACTATTTTGTTATCATACCTAAAATTTTGGTTGTACTACCAAAAACTTTGGTGGGCTCATATTTTACTAAATCAATGGTTGCTGTAACCAAAATTTTCTTACTGTGTATATGTATTGAATGTTTTTCTTGAATTTCTCAATAAATTCAATTATTTTGATTATTTATGAATTTAAAAAAAGTCACGATAGAGATTCTTTTGAAAAATGGTTGACAGTGGTTAGAACAGTTCAATTGTTCAGAGATTTAAAATTTTTCTGTTATCTAATCAGGAACATGGTAATATCAGGGTATTTTCATGTTTTTTCATAATTGAGTGAAAGTATATTGATTATTCACATTATAGTGCAAACAACAGTTACGTAGGTAGTTACTTCGAGCTGTTTTTAAAGTAAAAAAAAAAAAAAACATTTGCATGGATCTCAATTTTACATTCAAATTTCACTTTTATGCTGCAAGTAGTTATGAAGAAAATTGAAATCATCTAGTTTCACTTGATCAATTAAATTGGAAAATAATTTTTAACTGGTATTTTGAAATAAATGAGGCTTGTATTGTTGAAAATATTGTCAAGTTCGTTTACATATATACTAATATAATTAATCGAACTTTAAACGAAGTTACATTTTTTACAAAAATTAAAGTTATTCATATTTCACGATTAAATAAGCTTATTGCTATATTGTTGAAGGAAAAAGTGTTCAAAATAATTGGGAACTTGAATACACAATTTCCCAACCAATTCTAAACTTTTCGTGATAAACGCATTTAAAGTCTCTTACAGTAAAAGAGTGGAATCGTTTAAGAAAAATTAAAAATCGCATAACAAATGGAATATTTAATTTTATTGTGCAAAAATTTATAAATTTAATCTTCGACTATTAAAAAAAAATTAGATTCATTAATAAATGATAATACAATTACATTAAGTATTTATAATTTAGAAAGTATCACATAATTTTTAATTATTCAGAAATATGTGAAAAAAAGTACGATATTCACAATTTAATTTACCAGTTCACACTTGAGTTAAATTACTTTAATTGTAATTGATTTTCTATTTAATTTCAAAAATTTGATTCGAATTCAATACTTCAGTTCATCTTTCAAGCAGGAGAGTTGTTGCAAAAAAAATTATTTTTGTGATTACGATTACAAAAATTCAAGTTATTTATATTTCACGATTAAATAAGCTTATTGCTATATTGTTGAAGGAAAAAGTGTTAAAAATAATTGGGAACTTGAAAACTCAATTTCCCAATCAATTACAAATTTTTCGTGACAAATGCAATTTAAGTGTCTTAGAGTAAAACGGTGGAATTGTTTTAGAAAAATTAAACACCGCATAAAAAATGGAATATTCAATTGTACTGTGCAAAAGTTTATAATTTTGATCTTCGACTATTAAAAAAAATTGGATTCATTGATAAATGATGATACAATCATATTGAATATTTATAATTAAGCAAATATCGTATAATTTTTAATTATTCAAAAATATGTAAAAAAAAGTTAGATATAAACAATTTAATCAACCAGTTAAATTAATTTAACTATAATTCAATACTTCAGTTCATCTTTCAAGCAAGAGAGTTGCAAAAAAAAGTCTTTTCGTGATCACGAGAAGTCGTTTTTCCTTGATAAATTTGTATCGTCGCCAACTCGAATTTCCCGTTAATTTTTGGATTCGAGCGCGTGCAGCTCCATTTTTATTAATCAGCGTTAATTGAACGGATCGCGACATTGAGGCACGCGACACCGGAGTCGCATTCGCAATTGTTCGTTGATCTCAATTCCGCCTTGGCACGTCTTCTATCAATAAGCTACATTCCCAAAGCTTGTTTTTTAGTTTATTTATGTATATGATATGCCCCGAATTTGCCAATATTCGATATTTTTATAAATAGTTGTTTGTAATTGGGTCTCTGCGATGTAAAAAAATTTATAAAACAGATATATTAGGGGTATTTTCAAGAATTTGCCATGGGAACATCGCAATTTGTTAAGTAAATTATGTTTATTGTAGAACATTTTTTATATTTTTATTCTGTTATAAAATAAAGTCAAGTCCCGATTTTTTTTCGTTATTGGTTTCATTCGAAATTTTCACAAATAAAATATTTAAAATAAATTGTTCCTTTTTTTTACCTAAATGTGGAACTTGAAAATTTTATATCTGAAAAAATTTGTTGTTATGTTATTTTGCAACAAATATTTTGCTGATTCGAGAACTCCTTTGGGTCGAGATAATTTTCAAAAGTTGCATTGCTGTTAGTTTTCTTGTAAAAATTATTTCATATGAACATGGTCGTTGGAAAATTCTTAAAATTGGTTTCCGAGATTTGCTCGGGAATGAGGAAAAACTCCGGAGCTCGGTGTTTCCGCGAGTCGGTCGCGTGTGGCGGTCGAAAATCGATCGCAAAGTCGTAGTGACGTCACGGGAAACGTGAAATAGCCGTTCCAAGTCACGACTAGGTCCACTATGCTATGAACAGCGCGAGCAACAGGCGCCGAAGCGACATGTACCTGAAGTTGCAAACTTTCATTTAATTAAACGGAAATAAAAACGTTTAAAAATTGGATGAAAACATTTTTTTAGCTGCTCTCGACTTTTTTTCTGTCAGAACAACGAGCACATGCTTCTAACAAAATGTTTATTACAATTAAAAATCAAAAAATCATAATTATATACGTTTTTTCGTTTATTTAAAAGTTTTGGAAGTTCATGTACTAAGGCGATTTCAGATTTTTTTTACAGTTGACGATTTCGCGGATTGTCCTTTATTTGGGACTCGATAAATTGCATATCGAAATTGTTGGTATGTTTCAGAACGTGACACAGTCCAGAAATTGAAATGTGACTATTTATGTTTTTTTTTTTTTTCATTTCTCATAGTTATAGAAATAGATAATTATTGATATTCAAGCAATAATCAGGTTTTCTTGCCTTGCAAAGTGATGAATGTTTAATATTTTCAGCTTTTTATTATTTCACTGTAGGAAAAATATCCATTGATTTTCTGTGAAAATTCAGTTACTCATGAAGTAGTATTTGACACATTACAGAATACTAGTGATTTTTCACTAGTGAAAGTTTAGTGACTTTTACTGTTAGCAGCAGTCATGTCTATCAATATAAAAAATAATGGAAAATATATCACTGATGGACAGTGAACCTAAATTAAGAGTACCATTATATTTCCACTGATCGAAATCGTCTCCCCGCAAACGCTAATTGAAATCATTTTTTCAAGGAAAATTTTGCTTCGACTTTCCCAACTGACAAATCATCGGAACTTTTTGCATTGCTTTTAGTAACTGCACATACTCTTTGAATGCAAGTAAGTGATTCATCGTTGGCCGAGTTTAGGTTGATTAATCAGCAGATTTCTCCATGTTGAATTTTCCTCTTCGTGGATCACGTGACCTTTCTCTGTCATTTTAATTATTCTCATTTTTACTGATTTTAGTAGGATTTAGTTGAGTCATGAATTTGAAGTTTTTTTATGACAATACTGCACTTAAGACATGAAGTACCATTAAGGGTATAAAAAAAATGTTGCCTTTTTTAAAAATTTTATATACATATGACTGTTTTACGAAAAAATTACAAAATTTTATACACATCGCAATTGTAAGTCTTTTGTAAAAAAGGAAGGGGTGACCAACCCTCCTCCCTCTGCCCCTTGCGAAGGGGCCTGTCTGTAAGAATCCTCCGCGAAACGCGTGAATCAATTAACGTGAAGGTTGTGTTTGCGCTATTAGTGTCAACCTCGATTATTTTTAGCCATTTTCGCCATTACCATGAAAAGCAATCGGCAAATTGCTATACTAAATTCGCCGTCTCGATCGAGTTCCTTTTTCTTTTTTTTTTTTTTGTTTGTGTCTCGTAATCTTTTTTTTTGCTCTTTCTCTCTCTTTTCGATCGGGAAAACAATTTTCAAGATAAACGAAGAAAATGAAACGCGACGACGACGCGTAATCAATCGACCCCCACTGATTGGCTATTTCCCGAAAATTTCATCCGTGATAATCGACTGCTGACTTTCCGCCGCGAGGGAAATTTCCGCTCTCGCGATAATGGAATAATGAAGTTGTCGTCGGGCTAAATAAACAATGAATGGGTTGTGCAGGGGGGACGGCAGAGGGGCGAGGGGAGGGGGTGTAGGAAAACGTTATCCGGGACAACAGGTTTATTGTGGCGTGAAATCGTCTGGGGACAACGAAAATGTGAGTCACTTTTTGCACGCGCGCGCAACAATGGTCGGATGCTCGCGCTCTCTCCGATGCAAATTACACGCGCGACCGTAATTTCGGCTCGAGTGTCGCGCGAAAATCACGACCCGCGAATGGTATCGCGGGTGCGACGCTGCGAGGTTATTTTCAAATCAAACAACGCCGGCGACGCTGGTGCAACGAACCTTCACGCGGCTTTCACTTTGGCCGTATCGCGAGTTTGCGGTATTCTTATGGTGAAAACGCTTGGTCGTGAGGGTGTTTGTTGAACCGGAAAATGAGGGAGAAAATAGGAAATTCGGAATTCGCCTTAAGTTTCAAACGTTTTTAGAAATAAAATTGGGCTTGATTTTCAAATCAAAATCCAATTCTCTCGATTTGAATTTGTAGAAAACTACTATTTTATTACTACTACTATTTTATTTGTGCATACCATTAAAATCATGATTTTAAATATACCTACAATTGTTTAAGATGAAGTATTGTTGTAATTTATTTTGACGATGATTTATTTGATTGATTATTTATTTATTGTTAAAATGTGTACTTGAATAGGTCTTGAAAAGGGCCAAAAACAGAGTCGAAACGTCGACAAGAAAACTAAGGAATACATTTTTTGACTAGGAAATCAAAAAGTTTCTTGAAATTTTTGAAAAAAAAAAAAAATTCGATGGTGAATTACTCACCTACTAATTAAGTTAGTAAAAATTTCACTAATTCAAACTGAGAGAGAAAGTGACAATTAGTTAGTGATATTTAATAATATTTGTTGAATGATTATGATTATTTTGTTTATTTTTAACTTTTTTGACCTCAAGGAACAACATGCTGAAAGTTCTAAATGTTGAAGAAATAATAAATTTTAATCAAACAATAGGTTTTCCATTTCAAATCGTGATTTGGGTGAAAAATAGTTGGTGACATTGAATAATATTTTTTTAATATTTATGACTATTCGTTACTTTAAGTACGAAAAGCAATGGAAATGATTTTTTTTTAGTTTATTTATTTTTGAACGTTTTGAAATTGAGAAACATAATTCATATGTTTTAGGTTCTAAACGTTGAAGAAATAAACCAAAAAAAAAAAAAAAAATAGGTTTTCCATTCCAAACTAAGATTGAAATGAAAAATAGTTATTACCATTCAATAATATGTGTTAAATATCTATGACTATTTGTTACTTTAACTACGAAAAACAATGGAAACTATTTTTAGGATTGTATTTATTTTTGAACATTTTGAACTTGAGATACAATATGCCTAAAATTCCAAACGTTTAAATAAAATATGAAAACGAAAAAAATTTGTTTTCTATTTCAAACTAAGATTAAAGTGAAAAATCGCAACTTTGAATAATATTTGTTAAAAATTTATAATTATTTGTTACTTTAAGTACGAGAAGAAAATGAAATAATTATTTTAATATCTTTTATTTTTTAACGTTCAGAACTTAAGAAACATAATTCGCTTTTATCGGAAATCGGTTCAGGGGATTTCGTAAAGAAGGATTATACTGCCTCATGAAAATTGGAAAATTTGTTGGGATGAAGATGTGGTTTTTTTTTGTATTAAAGGAATCTAAAAATCTAGAAAAATGTAGAAAAAAGGGGAGGTTAGTCGGGGAATTTCAACGTAATATAAATTTTTTTGTTATTTGCACTAAATTGTCAATTTTTTGACACAAGCTTTTGGACGAAAACACTTTTCTTGAAAGAAAAAATATCGTAAAATCTCAGTTTATTCATACATTTATATCGAAAATCAATAGAATGTGACAGTATAAATTTCATAACGAAAATTTCGACAAATGTAATAAAGTTGGTAAAATTGTGTCATTTTCACGTTCATGTTCAAATTTTCAATAAAAATCGCTAAATTATTAGAGATGGCATTTACACTTTCAAATACCATATGAACGGTTTTCGACGTTCAATACAAAGATTTTATGATAATAAATAAAATTATGTTTTTATGTTGACAACCTGAACTTTTCTTACTATATGATTTTTTGTTAAATAATGCTGGGATATTATTTAATAAAAATAATGTCTTTATAAATACCACAAAATGTGATTTTTTTATTGAATAATATAAATATATTGTAAATTCAGGCTTAGAAGATGTAAAATTATGTGTGACCTGGAACGAAGAAAAGGACCTTCCTCAATTTAAAAAATGTTGGAAATTTTATGCAAAAGAGCTGGAGGAAACAATATAACACCAATATTTTCTACCCCAGTTGTAGGAAATTTCATAACAAAAATTGTTATCTTTTCCGTACATTTTCAAATTTACAATGGATATCGCAAGTTCAGGGTTTTTTATTGAATGCAGTTATTTCATGCTATTTAATAAAATAACGTTTTTCTTTTGATAGCCTTAACTTTTTTTTCAAGAAAATGAGAAATGCTCACTTTATTCTACAAAATGTATTTTTTTCCCGAATTATCTTAATGTTTAAATTTATATACAAATTATATGATTGTAGTGGAAAAAAGGGGCTAATTTCTACCTAGAAAAAGCTGACGATTATTCAAATGTCAATAAATATATGAATCTAATGAAAAAGTTAATTAGAGTTAAACATTTTTTGTAAATCCTAAAAGGTTTTTAAATCTTCTTATTTTGTATCAATCTTTACTTGATGGGGATAGGAAAATTCAATTTATGACCAAAACATTTTTTAAAAAAAACTTAGATTAAAATGGAGTTGCTTTGGTAAATATGAAATGTTTTTTTAAAATTTCTTTCGGATTACAAAATTTGGTGTATTTTTCAGAATGTGTATTATAATAGTTTTAAGTGTACGTACTGGACTGAACAGTAATTTTGTAATGAATTTCTTGTTAAATAATGGAGTGAATTTTTTCTTTAGAGCGAGGCTGGTCGGAAGCACGCGAAAGTACATTTCTCGAAGGCGACATGTTTAAAATCTCTCATTGTTTTCGTACAGAAGGTAAAATTCTGCGTTGTGTGAATTTTAACGATAATTTGTATTTTAACAAACTGAGGGTATGCCGCATGATACGCGTGAAATTGTACGAAGAGATTTTTGTCAAAATGGTTGGATTTCGAGGAATGTGTTTTGTGCTAACAATTTATTGTAATGACAATAATTGGCTGTGCATAAAATTTTTTGTTTTCTTTTCACAAGAAAAAACTCGAAGAATCTTTAAGGAATATAATGAATAATTAGAAAAATAAGTAAAATTCTCAATTGTAGTAGAATATTTTTTGTACATATTGTTGGCAAGAAAAAATTACGTTTCTAAGAATTAGATTTTTTATTATCTGTCTCACAAACTTTGGAAGAAACATTTTTTTTTTTTTTTTTTTAATTTTTTTTTACAGTTAAAAATTGCTTTTTTCTATAACATTAAAACTGATTGCGCTTACGAAAATATTCTTGCTCAATTGATATCTTCTCGGTTTTTCCTAATAATTGCGAAAAAAACTGTTCGTAAATTGAATGATAGTTATTGTATCCGGCGAATTTCTGCGAAACGTATTCCAAAATTTGAAAATGACGACTTTCACTCATCGAGATAAGTAAACGAACTTGATAGGTAATAACTTGATGTTATACTGTCGTTTCGAGACTAATTTACTCTCGTCTTATAATTACTTGGATAAGAGGTAATTTGGCGATTGCGATTAAATCCGACGATGATGAGAAAACGCGCTGAACCGAAAACAAGGTGTTCAGTTCACGTGTAGTTTGCGATGGGTTGGAAACGTGTTCGTAAGTTTTTCGCATGTCATGTAAGTGAATTTACTTGTAATTTGCATTTTTGGGACTTCCTTTGATAATAATAGAGAATGTTGTTATATTTTGCAGTTTAATTTGTATGACTTTTTATTTTGACTGTAATTGCATCTGAGTTTTTTTTACTGAAGCAGATTGTTCTTTGCATATTCGAAGAACAGCTGCTAAAATGGATAAAACATTTTAATGTATACTTTAAAGGAGTATGATGATGAAAAGTTTTTGAAATTTTGTGAACTTTTCAAACCTGCCTAGTTTTATGAAATAATTTTCCCTCGATTTTGATTTTTCGTAATTTTTTCATATTCTTCCAGTTTTTTAGTTTTTCATTGACGAATAAGAAAAATTAATTATATTTTAAAGGAATATGATAATGAACGTAATGTAAAAAAATTTATGAACATTTTCTGAAAATCCACGAATTTTTTGGATTATATGGATTACAAGACCATACGGGTTATGATTAACACGAACTTTTACGTATACTCTTATTTGTTTCAGTAACATAAATGAATATGGAGTAGAGTCGCAAAAATATAACTCATTAAATAGTTAAAATTGACTATTATAGTAGTCAAAATCAATTAATGAATATTTAACTGACAATATCAGCCAATCATATTTCTTCCTTTTATTAATCCAACGTTTCGGTCACCAACTTTGTGACCATCATCAAGGAACTTTTTTTTTGAAAATAGCTATTAATCACTATATATAATATCCAATGCCAGTGATATTCACAAAGTTAATCTTGTTGTGTGAAAGGTGATACAAAAACTAAACCTTAGATGTAACCTATATTATAAGACTGTTATTCACTCGACATAATAACGTCAACTGACAATTTAATATTATTTACAGTATTAGTACATTTATAACGTCATAATAGTACTGTTTCACGGTACGAAAATGCTCATAACGCTACTCGTACTGTAAAATATCGTACATTACTCGGACGTAAAATCATTTTCCAACTCGTGTGATTATGGTCCTCGGCTTCGCCTCGGATTACACAATCCTTACACTAAAGAAAAATGATTTTATCGTCCTAGTAATGTAATATAATTTATATTGAATATGATTATGTTATCGTTTTTTCATATTATATTATTATATATTGATAAATATAAAATACAATATTTTTTAAAATTTTATAACCACTTCCAAAAACTTATGTTCTTCCAAGATGCAAGTTTCTTACTTCTAAGAATCCAATTAATTTTTTCTCGTATGCCTTGAGTCAAAAAGAATTTCGGAAAATTAAGATAAATATTTATAACCATATAAAAACGGCAGCTATTATGTCTGTGTTATTCCTTCTTTCAAAAAATGACATCTTTCAAGAAAAATCACATTCATGCAAATCGTTATTTCAACTTTTAACTTTGCAGTTCAAGTTTATTGAATTCATAGATGAAATTTAATAAAATTTATCTGAATCGTGTAATCAAAAGTAGAATTCTTGGATAAATCAAAATCGTATAATAGGGGAGACCGGGGATATTCGGGACGGTGAAAATAACTTTCAACCTAAATATTCAATAACTTCCGGTATTCATGTAAGTTACATCTCTATGTTACTGTCTTACCAACGGAGTTTGGCTGACGTGTCAACTCTATTGCAGTGAATACAGGCGCATTTGTGATTTTTGGCATCAAATAGCGTCCAAAGTGAATTTTTTTCCTCGTTAAACTTTTCGATTTTCAACATAAAAAAAAGGCTGCGGTTCTGAGGAAGTAAGTTTTTTTGCTTAGTTATGATCAGGGAATAAGATTTATGTTACGATTTTGATTTATCTTCATGCATGTATCAGGTTGTAGGAAAAGTTCGTAGAAAAAAAATTCGAAGTTTCTTTTCTTTTCTAGAATATTCTCGAAACTTGAAAATATGTGATCATGTTCT
>JAPYZL010212654.1:0-25283 GCA_030522825.1 Platygaster orseoliae | reverse complement strand
GACATACATCACCTTGAAGTATATTGAATAAACTTTATTTGTGCCAAGTTTGGAGTTCCTATCATTTATAGTTTTCCCGCAATCCACGCACAAACTTTATGACCGATTTCAGCCGTTTAGGTGGTTCTCCCCCCTTAAGACGACTCGGAAGCTACTGTAGTGCGAGAAAGATGCATAGCATGGAAAGTAAATGAGAGGAAGAAGGACGAAAAGAGAATGCCTTCCGAGTCGTCTTAAAAATAGTTTTTTTAGAGTGTTCGGCAAGTTTGGATGATAAAAAATCGGAAAAATACCGGTAATTGTAATTTTCCTCAAAAAAGATCGATTATTTCATTGTTGATTTCGCTAAAACACTCTAATATGCGTGCGAGTGTTTTTTGCACAAAACACTCGTAAAAAGTCCTGTAATTTACAGATTTTGAAAATGCTGGAATTTTCAAATAAATGTATTTTTGATTAAAAACGAATTATTCTTCATATACGATGTATAAAAAACAAAAATATTTCCATTTCCTCATTTTCATAATTGAATATATAATAATATAGTATCCGTGAATAAACACTCACCAGCTCGAGAATCGCCGACTAGCAAACAAATCCAAACGATGCACCAAAAAGTCTTCAACTTTGCAGCACTCACAAAGCCCGTAAATCTCTTAATCCTCGCTTTTTTCATTTCGCCAAAAACTCGTTGACATCCGTCACTTGGCCCTGCCAAATAACTCACCCCCGAACTATCGCACGACATTTTTCCCTCTCAACGCGAAAAAACCGTTATCCAAGGATTTTTCTTTTCCCTCCACTAAAAAAATTGACGCCATATTCTGCCCCCCTGTTAGTAGTCATTTAATCAGCGTTTCGCCCCTGAAAAATCGTTTCATATTCTGCCACTTGTTGATTCTCGAGATATCCGTTACGAAATACTGCGTAAATCCGCACTGTTTCCCAAACACAAACAACTCGAAATAATTGTTATTCCCAAGTTTATCGGGCACTGATTTTCGACGAAAAAGCGTTTTTCACAGGTAAAAAGGCTCAGGTAACAACGCACTGGTAAACCTGGCAACCCCGCATTACCCACTTATTAGAACACCTCTCACCGATCGCGAAAACTTGCTGCAGCAAACAGTTTTTTGGAGTTTTCGGGAAACTTGGAAACTGGGTAATGAGAAGAAGAAAATCGGAAAAGTATTCGAAATATGTTATGGAAGGTTTTGGAGAGGAATGTTGTTTATGGGAATCGGAATAATCGTATTTAAGGTGCACGCGAGCGTACCAAACGCGGCGACAGGTCGATTCGTATACAAGAAACAGCGTTGGACTCGCTTCTCGAAAGGTTTCATTTGAATTGCAAGGGTGAAAGGGAGAATGAGACAGTGGTGCCATCTGTGAATTTCGCCCAAAGGAAACCGATTCGTCGTCGGTTTATGGGATTCTTGCACACAGTTTTTGCAAAAGCTTTATTTTTTACGATATTCATTCGAATCCATAAAAATTAGAAAATCGTACATTTTATGAATGCTAAAAAATACTATAAAAATATATATAATATAGATTATTGTGTACACAGGCGAAAATCCCCAAAAATCCATATTATGGATTTTTCGGGTTTTTCTCAGCATCTGAATTTGGCAAAATAAAGCCTATCAAGGTCGTGTAAGGCTAGGAATGAAATAGTTGCGGTTCAAAGCGACGAAAATAATCAACAGCGCAATAAATAAATCATTATGAACAATGTTCTGAGTACATGAAATCACGAGGTGAGACGAATTCGAGCGATTTTCGCCATGTCTCACTTCGCGATTTCATTAATTTATAACATTGTTCATAATGATTTATTTACTGGACTGTCGATTATTTTTATCGCTTTTCAACGCAACTATTCTATTTCTAGCTATATACAACCTCGGTAGGCACTATTTAACGAAATTCAGACAGCTAAGAAAATCCATATTATAGATTTTTGCCACCCGCCAGGGGCCAAATACTAGTATAAAAAAAATGGTGAATCCTTGCAAAAATTTAGGATTTTTTTCATTTGCCATTTTTCACAAAACTCAAAATTAAAAAAGATTCGTTAATATTTATTTTGATTTCCAGTTTAGTAAAGTGACAAAGGATTTTTCAACTAAGAAAATTATCCATAGTTTCTATCCCCACTCCTCGTATGAGCGCCTTCATTTTTTGTTTGTGAAAAATTGTCTTTGAATTTCGCTAACTAGGAAGACATAAAATATGAATTGTTAACTTTGGAACACTGTATTCATTAATACAAGTGGATGCAGAATTTACGTATACATTGACGCTAATTTTATGTAAATATTGTGTCATATGTTTATGAAAATTGTGTTCAAACAATAACTTTCTGTCCACACCATGAAAACTAGTGTAAAAATTTAGTTTAAACATTTGCAGTTCCAAAAAGAATTTTTTCTTAATTTTTCATACTTGAAGCCATGCCAAAACTAATCCACTGAGTATGAAAAATAAAACATTTTAAGGGAAAATAAAAATAAGAAACAAACATTTGCTGTAATAACATTTATTTGAAAATACCGAGAATCCGAATGTTATAACAGACTTTTCATCTTTTTCTTTGCATTAGAACAATCATTATAATTAGAAGAAAAAGCCAAGGATTTTTCCTCCAAGATGTTTCCTCCTAGCTTCTTCGTGGTCCATGATACCTCCACTTGTGGTAAGAACAACATATCTGTAAACCAATTTTTTCATTACATATTGTAAAAAGAAAGGATGTTTTTCTAAAACCAATTCATTGAATAAAAAAAAAAAAAATTAAAAATTTCATTTCAAGTACTATGTTCAAATGTTTAACGACATTATTTCCAAGACTAGCTTTGTTCTCTAATTATTAAAAATACGTATTACTCTTGACTTTCAGAATTTTTAAAGGAAATGTGTGCAATTCATCAAACCCAAATAAAATTTATACACACTGAATGAACAATCAATAAATAAGAAAAATTAAACAAAGAAAATAAATGAAAAACTAAAAACATGGATTGAATAAAACGAACCCAAACTGTCTGCTAGGAAGAAGTCGATTTGTCCATTTTTCAATATCTGTAATAGCGACATCGAATCGCGGACTGATGACTCCACATTTGTTGAGTCTTCCAGTCAAGTTGACAACAATTTTGCCACTCCTATGGTCGTCAACAATTTCGAATTCGCCAATGTATCCTGAAAGATAAACAATCAATTGAAACAATAAATACTAATAAAAAATGCATCCTGGAAATTTAAAAAGTTGACAGAATCTCTTGGTTTTTTCATAATTATACGAATTTCGAACAAATATAATTTCAAAGTAATTACACGACTTCTGCTTTATGTTATGAATTACATGTATTTTCTGTAGATACATTAGATTTTATTTACAAATTTTTGAATGGAAATGTATTATTTTCTTAATTCTCAATATTTTGTGAATGAAATTTTAGAGATGTTGCTAATTACTCAACTTTAAAAAAAATATATAAAATGTCTTATTACTTATTATTATTGCCTAAATAAGAAAAAATATTTTCTTTAAAAATTAACAAGCTTTACGAATATTTCATGCAAAATAAGGGCATTTGAAGAACTTTTTATAACAAAAAAAAAATACTGGAATAATTTCAACAATTTTTAAAAATTGGCAATGAGTCTATTGGATGCAACACCTAACAATGAACAAAAAAATAGACTTATTCAATAATACATAGAAAAATCCATTCAATATTTCCATAAAAATAAAAAACTTTTATGCAGAAGTTCTTCTCATATAGTAAGTACATCCGCATTTGAATGTTAAATGATTTGAAAAACCATACACATTAGTTTCTGAGAAGCTCTGAAGCCTTACTAACATTTTGGTAGAAAAATCATCCCTATCTATTTCATATTGAGATAAAGCTGATTACAAATTGTACCTTTAATTACATTTTTAATAACAATTAATTTGACCCTTAATGACATACTTGAAAACATTGCTTATAAAATTTTTAGATTTGAAATTTTCTGACAGCACATAGATCACAGAGAAATATAATAAACAACAGAGAAACTGCTGATGAAAGTTATTTTATCGTAAAATAAAATTTTTTTTTAAAAATATACTTCACAGAATTATTACATCAAAAATCTTTTAGGAATCATTTCACAAATTTTATTTCAAAACTTATTTCTGTCTTGGGGAAAAATACCTGAATGAAGAAACTTTTTCTGTACTGTCGAAATCACGCTACGTTATGTTAAAAAATTATCAACAATATTGTGAAATTGCAGACTGGCAAAACTAGAAAGAAATGTAGTAACTTCTTGAAGAATTTTAGTATTTGGGAGATGCAAAAAATTAAATATTTTTCATGAATGAATGAATATATTTATATTTATCGCATATTCTATATATTTATATTTATATGAATAAATTTCTATATATATATATATAAATAATGTAACGTCAGTATGTTAAAAAATTATCGACAATATTTTGAAATTGCACTCACAAAACTTAAAAAAAATAATTCATTCTGGGAGAATTTTGGCTATGTAAGAGATTTAAACAAAAATAATGAATAATTCATAAATATATTACACGAATAAAGAAACTTTCTTTACGCTGTCAAAATTACGCTATAAAAGTATGTGAGAAAATAATCAGCAATATTCTGAAATTGCAGACTCGCGACACTTGAGGGAAATTTAATAATTCCTACAAGAATTTTGGTATTCCAGAGATTTAAACAAAAATAATGAATAATTCATGAGTATATTACGTAAATGAAGAAACCTTCTTTACACTGTCAAAATTATGCTGAATATGTTAGAAAGTTATCAATAATATTTTGAAATTGCAGACTGGCAACATTTAAAAGAAATGTAATAATTTTGGTAGAATTTTGGTATTTGAGAGATGAAAAAAAAAAACATTTAATGAATGAATATATTTATATATCTATAGATGATAAATAACATATGTTGAAAAATTATCCACAATATATTCAAATTGTAGACTTGTAAAACTTAAAAGAATTTTGATATTTTAGAGATGTTAACAACAATAATAATTCATAAATATTTTTCTACATTATATAAATATTTTACATAAATGAATGAATATAGGTCATTTCATGTGAGATTTACAGTCGAAAAATTTTTTTCAACCGAATATTTTTTTTCGTGTTTTCAGATCAAACATAACCAACACGTATTTTTTTTCACTGTGATACTTGAAAATTTCAAAATACAATTTTTTGAAGTTTCGTAGTCTGTGAAAAAACTTTTTTTCTGGCAAACTGTTAAGGTATTACATCCATAGTTGAATTTCTAAGATAGATTTTTATGAAAAAAATCACAGATAATCTTATATGCGTACTGAGTGAACCTGCAAAATTTCAGCTCGATTCACTGTCTAGTATTTTGTAAAAAAATTCCTAAATTTAACATGTATTCAATAGGCAAAGGCATATTTTTCTAAATTTTGGAAATACCACGAGATAGATTTTTCTGAAAATTTTACCATAATTGAAGAATGAAATCACAAGTAATTTGCCGTATCAAATACGAATTTTCACTGCACCATTTTTTCGAAAAACTTGTTTTTCTTACTCGATTAGTAAACTTGGCAACACTGCACTTTATCGTATTCCATAACAGAATGATCACTCACTCTAGTGTAAAAAAGGATAGCACGCTGCGGTGTGCTGTAGTGTTGCCACGACCGAAAATAAAACAATGAACTGAAGTTAGCGGTAGCTTGCGCCTATCTTCACCACGGACGTAATACCTTAAAACAGTTTTGAAGATACAATGTTCCCTCTGCACCTAACTTTTGCCTAGGCGTACAAGCTTTCCAGAAAACTATAGCACACCTGCCGTTGTCTTTTTTTTAACAACAATATAGTGTATTGTTATAAACAAATTCATTTTTTCCAAACTTGGAACTGTTTTTTTTTTCAATTTTTTTTTTTGATAAATTTTTCTAAAATGTTTATCAATATGCATGCAAAATTTTGGAGTGGAGAAATAAAAATTGTAGGTGTAACGAATTTTCTTAATCTGCCTCGCACGTTGTTACCGCGCGTACTTTGACAGCAGGTAATGGTGTACAGAATCAGTTCACTTATGGACAGTGTTCATGTTGAAATTTTTATTTTTTCATGTAAACACTCGAATTTTACAGCTTGGCCTTGTTCTTTATTGTTTCTGATAATTTTTTTTTTCAATTATTTTACAATACAAGAATAGAAAAATTTGACTTTGTCAATCATTTTTCTTTGATTAAGCATTTGTTTCCTGATTTTTTATTTTTGTAAAAGCTGACGATTTTGAAATCAGAGGAAGAAGAGTGTTCTCACTTTTAAATTGAAGTTGTTACCTGGCTCAACTGAATGCAAGCTGTGAGTGCCAGCGATTGTTTTGCACTTTTCAAAACCACTTTTGAGAAAGTTTTCTGATTCTTCATAATCTTTTGTGCACCTGTTCATCATTGACATATTTTTCAAAGAAGATTTTTTGCTGATGTGATGATGGAAATAATTGACAAAGTTAAGTTTTTTTTATACTTGTATTGTAAAGTAATTGAAAAGAAACAAATTACTGTTTTAAACAATAGAGAACAAGGCCAAGTTGTAAAATTCAAGTGTTAACTTGAACAAATAAAAATTTCGACATAAACACTGCCTATATGTGAACTTATTCTGTACACCATTACCTTCTGTCAAAGTGCGTGCAGTAACTCGCTCGCTGCAACGCGCGGAGCAGATTAAGGAAATTCGTTAGACATACAATTTTCATTTCTCTACTCTAAAATTTTGCATGCATATTAATGAACATTGTAAAAAAATTAATCAAAAAAAAAAAAAAATCGAAACAAAAATAGTGCCAAGTTTGGAAAAAATGAATTTGTTTATAACAATGCGCTATATTGTCGTTAAAAAAAAAGAACGGTAGGTGTGCTGTAGTTTTTTTGAAAGCTTGTACACCTAGGCACAATCAAGGTGCAAAGGGAACATTTTATCTTCAAAACTGTTTTAACAGTTTGCTATAAAAAAAATTTTTTTTGCAGACTACGAAATTTCAAAAAATCATATTTCCAAATTTTCAAGTATCACATTGAAAAAAAAAAATGTGTTAATTATGTCGGATCTGAAAAAAAACTTTCTTTATATTGTCAAAATAGTACTACATGAGTTAATAAATTATCAACGGTATTTTGAAATTACAGAATGGCAAAATTTGAAAGAAATGTAATAACTTTTCGAAGAATTCAATTCCTAAGCATGATCCATCGGAGCAAAATGTAGATAGAGAAGAATTAGAAACTCTCTCAGATACAATAAGAATCCAGTTTATTTCTTTTCCTTTTCTAACATCATAAATCCTCTCTAAAGAGGATTCTAAAGGAAGAAATAAACTGGATTCTTATTCTATCTGAGAGAGTTTCTAATTCTTCTCTATCTACATTTTGCTTCGATGGATCATGCTTAAGAATTGAATACATATGAAAGCGGAGCGTTATCGAGGATTAATTATGGTTTTTTAAGAATTTCAGTATTTCAGAGAGACAAAAAAAATCAATATTTCATGAATATTTTACATTATATAAATATTTTTAATTTGTTGTTTTAACAAAAAATTAAATATTTATAAGAAAATATTTAAATTTCTATATATATTATATAACGTATGTTATAAAATTATTGACAATATTCTGAAATAGTAGACTTGCAAAACTTTAAAGAATTTTGGTATTTGAGGGATGTAAACAAAAACAATGAATATTTCAAGAGTATTTTACTTTATGTTAATATTTTATATGAATGAATGGATATATATTACATAAAGAAACTTTCTTTACACTGTCAAAATTACACTATGAAAGAATGTTAGAAAATCATCAAGAATATTTTGAAATTGCACTCACAAAACTTTAAAAAAATTAATAATTTCTTGAAGAATTTTGGTGTTTGAGAAATGGAAAAAAATGAATATTTTTCATTAATGAATGAATATATTTATATTTTCATGTATATTATATAACGTAAGTATGTTTAAAAATTATCGAAAATATTTTGAAATTTAAGACTTGCAAGACTTGAAAGAAATTTGATAGTTTCTTGAAGAATTTTGGTATATTTTGAATGTAAACAAAAATAACGAATATTTTATCTAAAAGAGTATTTTTTTTTATGAAAAGCACTACACTGATTATTTTTGTTATTATAAAAAAATTCTTACCATGCTTCATCATGACTGTTAGCACTTTGACAATGACTTTGGAGCAAGGTCTCAGAAGGACCTGTCTTTTCCCTCTTTTTTCTGCATTGTTGATGCTCTTGAGAGCATCACTTAATACGTTCATACGCACCATTGCTGAAAATTAAATTCACAAACTTGATAATCATATTTTCACATGATCCACAAAGTTCAGATCAAAAAAAAAAATCAGTGAAAATCATGTAAGTGTAAATCTCAATATTTTCTGTGTAGGATTGACTGTATACAATTAAAATTATCACTCAATAACGTATAACGTTCTTCCGAAATCTACAGAAAACCTAACCTTAAAAAAAAAAGTAAACAACAGTGAAACTTTGTTCTGAAAAACGAGATTGTACGTGAACACCGAGAAAAAAAAACTATCCACTTGACAAGAGTCAGATGCGAAAAATCTGTCGATTGTCGATGAAACACAAAATTTGATGTGTACCGTTTTTGGAAATTTGGTGACACTTTTTACAGAAAACACTTAAGAAAGACCACGAAATAATGAAGTTAGAAGGAACTTTACACAATTTTACACTGATTTCATAGAATTTTTTATGAAAATTATTTATTATTTTTGAGATTACCTCCGATTTGATTTATAAACACACGTGACGAAAATTCTACTTGCACGAAAAAGGGAGAAAAATTTTTCGGCTAAATACAAGATGGCGGATGACAGATGATTTGAGCGCCATCTGTTATTGCTATCCCAACTATTGAAAAATTCAAAAACAAAATTGGTTGTGATGTAAAATCAAATTGTTTTGTAATATTTCAGAATGCTATTTTAGTATCAGATCGAAGTATATCAGTTTAAATATTTATTTGAAATAATTTTTGAGTATTATTAGGGCTAGATCAGGTTAGGTTAAAGCGCTATATAATAATCAAGCGAATTAGTTAGGTTAGGTTTTGGAGTCAACTGTGTGACAATTTTAGTTGTTACATATAACATGTGTTTGCATGCATGCGTTACACCGTTTACACATACTAGACATTACGTGCTTAAAAATACATTCAAAACAATATCAGACAATATCAGAGTTCTGTCAAACAATGTCAAAATCGATACTCACTTTGTTGTTATTGTTGTTGATCTTGATAATCTAACCGTAAATGTAAATAATTCTTAAAAGTTCGTTCTAATTTAAATTTGACGGCGATAGAGCGTAGATTTTATTTATTTGACATTCGGTGAATATCGTTAATTATTATTTAACGGTATTTGATACTGATGAAATTTATTTGAAGTATATAAGAAATTCCCATAATCGTAGAATCATTTGAACATTGTCTCAATAATAGGACTTATTTTCTTTTATTTTTCATAATGACATTACTTTGAAATTCGTATATAAGTTTATTAATAGCTTGAGCGTTGAATAAGCTTGAAACTGGATAGCCAGAATTTCTACAAGTCCATTTTCAAGTTTCATTTTATATTATCTTTATTTTGTCGTTTTATAGTAACTAGATTTATAAAATTCTTATTCATATTTTAAAAATAAATTTCCTAAGTGAGAAAAATGTCGATCAAATACAATAATGACTTTTTTTGAAAAATAAAAAATATTTTTGTAAGTCCCTAAATCAAAGTAATTGTGATTTTTATAAAAAAAGTCTTTTTTATATGGTGATTTAACAAAGAACTTTTTACTGAAATGTCAGAATTACAAAGCTGTTTTTATGAAAAATATCGATTTTTATAAAACTTTTAGAAAGTACAAAACTTAATAAACTTTGTTTTAGAAAAATCGAAATTTTCCATCAAGTTCTTATAAAAGCAAAATTTTTTATAAAGTTTTCATAAAAACGGAGTTTTTTTATCAAGATTTGGCGATTTTTTGTTTAAATCACACTTACTAAAGAAATAAAAAAATTTTATCAACATTTTCAGTCTAAAAATTATTTTTGGCTATATTATCACAAATCATTAATAAATAAAATTGATTTTTTATGATTTGCAATTTTTTTGTTAGGATTTAAAGTTATGCTTCTAAAATAGTATCGATTGAAAATAAATTGGTTTGGAAAACAATTATTAATCAATAATTTCATTAATTAAATATTTGATATTTTGACCCTTTTTTATACATTAAAAATTATACATTATCCCACAAAATAAACTTCAAAAGAGTGAAAAAAGTTTTTTTTTAACAATAAAATTTGCTCTAGGTATATATAATTTTGAAAAAAATCACAATTACAATAATGGAAAAGGATCCCAAAGATAAAATTATAAACGATCGAGCTGTATTTTACAAAAAACCGATAAAAAAGGATAACTATCGACTCGAGGTGGATGATGAGACACCGCAGGAAGTTCGACGCAAGGCGTTACTACTTAGGCAGAAAAAGTAACATATTTTTTGGTTGATGAATAGTTTCAATTTTATCATTTTAACTGCATAATTACAGGGTTTTTACATTTTAAGTTCAGGAATTTTATATAACAATTGAAAGAAGTTGCATTTTAAGATTGTTTAAAATTTTCAGAGACAGGGACACAAGTTTCAACAATTGTCGAGGACTTATCAAAGAAGTACTGAGCATTTACAATGAAGATGCTGACGATGAAGGCGAGGAGATGAAAGTTCAAGAATGTTGGGTGAAACACTCAAGAAAACAAAAGTATCGAAACAATAATTTGATGCTTTCCGAGTGGATGCTAGAAGTACCTGAAGATTTAGTCAACAAATGGGTCATGATACCTTGTCCTGTCGGGAAGAGGAATTTACTGGTAGCTTGTAAAGTAAGTGTTAAAAATTCTTTGTAATACAGTAGTTAAGAGTCCAGTAAGGTAAATGTTCAAAATGAGTTGGTCGGGGGGTTTGGGGGGCAGAGCCCCCCGACAGGGGTCCAGGGGCAGAGCCCCCTGTATAATGCGAAATTTAGATGAGATGAAAAAAAAATAATAATAATGATAAAATACAATTTTATTGGATTTTTTTGGGGAAAATCCCGAAAACATGCATGTAGGGCCAAAAATATGATTTTTTTTTACAATATGTTTCATTACCGTAATTTTTGTAAAATTTTCAGGGTATAACAAAAGTGTACAATAAACAGGGACGACGCATAGCGCAATTCCACTCAGCACTACCCGGTGGCAACAAAACCGATTACATGCACAAACTTACTTTGGTAGATTGTATATGGCAGCCTGACGAAAAAGTATACTACGCTTTGGACGTTTTGGCATGGTCGAATCAGGGTTTAATGAACTGCGACGTAATTATACAAACCACTTTTAATACTAAATTTTTAACTTTTCACTTGTTCTCAAACTTCTTTTAACTTTTGTGTAGACGGACTTCAGGTTATTTTGGCTACATAGCAAATTAAGCGAAGACATGGCATACCAAGAACGAGACACAGAAACAAATGTTTACCCAATTGTCTGTTTACCAAAGCAAACTTGTGATTCAAATTTGTCTGAATTCTTAATGACGATTCCAAAATTACCTTCCACGGATGGATTATTGTTTTATCATCGCGAAGGCCATTACACAAGAGGTCGGACTCCACTTGTTACTTGGTTGAAACCTTACATGTTGGAAGAGGTTCTCGGAATTTACGTACCCGAACATTACCAAGAAAAACCAGCAGGTTACATCGATGTAAAACATTTCTTTGCCAGTGAAAGGAAAACGAAAAAAACAAAAAACTCGGTGGATGAATGTGTAAGTGATTGTCGTATCAAACGAAAGTGTTTGATAAAAGATTTCGATGGGTCCCTAGAAGAGTATCGTATCTCTGACAGAGGTGCAACATTTCATTGTATCTCAAAAATCACAGATAACTTGATGTAAAGTTACCATCTTCTCAAAAAACACAATGATAGCTTATATTTTTAAGATATTATCTTTAGACTAATTTTTTAATAATTTTTAACAGAAGCATAAATATTATTTTTTGAATATACAGCAAGAAAAACAAAAATTGAACATATTAAAAATATTTCTCCGTAAAAAAATTCACGCATAAAACGAATGATTTTTCTTGCACCAGCATTGAAAAATGACAATAATGTAGTGGATTTCAAAAAAATAATTTTATATTACAATAAATAATCTTCATAATAATTTTTTCTTATTTAAATATGAAAAATTGATTCATTCCCTCAAAAAATATTTTTGACGTAAACATTTTTAAGTATCTACCCTTCTGTCTTGATACTTTACTGTTTATGATAATTTTTAGAGTTATTACTAATGAAATAATTATTTACATAATTATTAAATAAGTTCGTCGAAAATTTTTTTCAAAAAACTTTGTCTTGAATGAATTAAATGATAATTGTCCTTCAGATTCGTGCCTGGAGTCATCACTGGCATATTTGTCATATTGTAATGAAGAAAATTCATTTGTTTGACTGTTGCGAAAATATATTTTTGCAAAACGCATATGCGTTTCATGGTTTCTAAGGCCGTCTTTTGCATATTTTGCATCAATAATATTGATTATTATATTATAATAAATTTCTTTTGTTTAAATTTAAATTTATTCCAACAAAATATTGCGAAAAATTTCTTTTCGCAAGATATATATCATTTTAATGGCTTTTTAAGTTGCCGAGTAAGAATTTTATATCGTTTTTGTAAAATTCGTTTAATTGAACAATGTATTTAAACAGTTATTGAAAAAATTTTTCTTCTACAATATGTACACCTTTTTAATGGCTTTTTTGGTTGCCGAGTATGGATTCGACATTGTTTTTGCAAAATTTGCTTATTTAAATAATTTATTTAAACAAATTATTGCAAAAATTTTCTGTTACAATATGTATATCTTTTTCATGGCTTTTTAGGTTGCCGAGTAAGGATTTGACATTGTTTCCGTAAAATTTGTTTATTTAAACTATTTATGTAAACAAATTATTGTAAAATTTTTTTTTACAATATGTATATACTTTTAATGGCTTTTTAGGTCGCCAAATAAGGATTTGACATTGTTTTTGTAAAATTTGTTTATTGAAACTATTAGCTTTAACATATTATTGCAAAATGTTTCCTCTACAATATGTATATCCTTTCAATGGCTTTTTTAGTTGCCGAGTAAGGATTTAACATTGTTTTTGTAAAATTTGTTTATTTAAACTATTAATTTAAACAAATTATTGCAAAATTTTTCTTTTACAATTTGTATATTCTTGTCATGGCTTTTTAGGTTGCTGCTAAGTAAGGATATTGTTTTTGCAAAATTAGTTTATTTTTACAATTTTTATTAACAAATTATTGCAAAATTTTTCTTCTATAATATGTACATACTTTTTATGGTTTTTCAAGTTGCTGAGTAAAGATTCGTCATTGTTTTTTCAAACTTCTGTTGTCGATATACATATAATAGAAGAAAAATTTTGCAATAATTAGTTTAAATAAATTATTTAAATGAGCGAATTTTGCAAAAACAATGTTAAATCCTTACTCGGCAACCTAAAAGGCCATGAAAAAGATATGCATATTGTAGAAGAAAAATTATGCAATAATTTGTTCAAATAAATTGTTTAAATAAACGAATTTTACAAAAATGATCTCCAATTCTTACTCGGCGATCTAAAAAACTATGAAAACGACAAATCTTGCAAAAAGAAATTTTTTCAATATTTTATTAAAATAAATAGTTTAAATCAATAAATTTGACAAAATCAATGTCATTTACTTCCGCAACAACTCAAAAAACCATAAAAAGCATGTATTTTTCATAGAAACAGAATATTGCAATAATGTGTTCAAATGTATTGTTATAACAAATTTAATTTACAAAGTGATCGAAATTTGTTGTTCGGCGACTAAACAACAGGGAAAAGCACATTAATCTTTTATAAACAAAATGTTCCAAAAGAATAGCCAAGTCAAAATTATCCAGTCAACCAGTATTTGGTCATTCCAATTATTGAAATTTTTTTTCAATTTTAAAAGGTGAAAATTGAAAATTGGTTTCCAAATTTTTTGAGGAACATTCTTGAGAGTTTAAAGAAATCAATAATGACTTTTTAGGAAAAATTCAAAAATTTGAGTTACGATGAAATGTTTCACCTCCGTCAAAAATACGATGAAATTCTCGGGAGTCCCAAGAGATACGATACTCTTCTAGGGACCCATCAATTTTTCAAAAATAGAGACTTACAATAATTAACTGAAAATAATTTTCTACTTTAGAAATAGAAAAAAAGACATGATAATCTGTGAAGTTACTATTTAGATTTTCAAAAATAAAGTAAAACTAAACTGGTGATTTTTTTTTGCAGATGGAATCGGGAGAGATTGACGTAGAGGACCAATCATGGAATCAAAATGAAGGAATCGAAATGACAAAAATTTAGAAAACACTATTTATTGTAAAAATAATAATAATTGAGTTCATTTAAACAAACCGTATTTTTATCACATGGAACCATTGTATCGTTTGATACTCACATGATCATTGTATGATCATGTAATGCAAAATTTACAAATGAATAAGTAGAATAACGAAAAACTGATGATAGTTATAAATTTGTTGTTAAACCAGTTTTGGAAGTTTGTGAAAGTCCGAAACTGCATCATCGCACAAGTATTGCAAGGTCAGGAACAATTGGTCAATATTTCTAAATTTTATCTGAAAATAACGATTGTAGTAAAGTATTATTTATTTTTTAATGAAATACACCAATTAGAAATTTTTCATTTATATGTCTAACATCTAATTAAATCCAATCTAGAAATTTTCTTTTTTTGTTAAGTCATAGATTTAAAGAAAAAAAAGTATATAATGAATTAAGCGGTAAAAAACTTTTGGTTTACCTTTGTTTCAGAAATGATAAAGTATCGAGTAGAAACACACGCAAGAATACATTTCTCCAAGTTCAAGCCAGTCAATTCAGCTATTTGGCAGTGCAAAAGTTCATAAAAAGTATTAATTTCCTTCAACGTTACGTGATTCTCAACTTCAGTTTCCGTGCAAGCGCTGGAACATCGAAATTGGGACATCACAGATAAATTATATTAAATTTTCTACATCAATTTTCAACTTTTTGGACTGGAATTTATATTTTTTTATAACCATAATCAAATTATTTACCAGTCCCAAATTTTCTGGAAAGCAGTAATTTTCAAGTTTAGATTAATTGCTTCTGAAGGTCGTAAACCAGGAATTCTATACTTGAGGAACAATCGTTCCTCCTCATTCTGGTGGTCAGAAGTTTTTATCATCGTTGGCAACAACCACATAAAATCAATTTTTGTGAAATGAGCCGAGATAATGCTGCAATTAAACATTCTATTGAGCACGTTGTTTACAGCTTTTGTCATATACGGTGGACCTCTAGTCAACAAAAGTGGAAAACTTGTATAATTTTGACCAGGTAAATCCAGATTCAAAGACTCGTCGGTGAAAAAAATACCAGTATATTTTTTCGTCACTTTTTGATTTTTTGCATTAACTTGGATTTGAAAAGGTAATGCATTAACTTCGATCTGAAAAGATAAAAATTCGTAGATGAGTTGCTTTACTTGAAAATTTATAATTGAAGAATAAGTTTTCGTTTTTCGTAATAAGAAAATAACCTTTAAAGTTGGAGAAGGTTTTCCATCAGGCACCGAGGCTTCCAAGATTTCAAAACTGGCATCGTACGTAATATCTTCCTTTGAAACAGTTGTAGAAAGTTCTTCTCGCAATCGTTTTCCATATAACTTCAATTTCACTGCACTCGTTTCAAAATTATAAATTCGCGAGACCTGCCAGAAATTCCACGCTCCATCTAATAAAACTATAAAGCAGTTGTAGACATTATGTGCACAGTTATCATGAAAGTAACACATAATTGTAGAGCTAAAAAATAAGAAATTGAGAATAATGTCAAAAATGATCAGTAATAAATATAATAGTCTTTTCGAACGATGAGCATCATGAATGCGTAACGTAAGTATATAACTTATTACATAATACAGTAAATTATATTAAATTATTAGAGGTGTGCGGGATCCCGACTTTTCGGGAATCCCGAGTTCGGGATGCGCCGGGACAGGAAATGCTCTTTCCCGACATTTTCGAGATTTCTCTACAATCCCGGAATTTCTATAGTTGAAGAGTTATATAAATTAGTAGATTTTTCGGTATTCCTGAATTCTCGAAATTTTCGTGATTGCTCGAATTCGTCAAACTTTTCAGGGTTTCTTGGATTTTTTTTATAGGTTACCGAATTTTTCGGGATTTCTCTACAATCCCGAAATTTTTATAATTAAGGATTTATCGAAGTTACTTCATTTTTCGGAAATTCTGAATTCTCTAGATTCCGAAACTTCTCAGGATTCTCGAAATTTTCGGGATTCTTGAAATCCTCGTGATTGCTCAAATTTACCGAACTTTTCAGGGTTTCTTGAATTTTTCGGGATTTTCTGACATGTTCGAGATTTCTCTACAATCCCAAAATTTCTATAGTTGGAGAGTTATCAGAATCCCTGAATTCTCTAGATTCCTAAACTTCTCGGGATTCTTGAAATTCTCGTGATTGCTCAAATTCTTCAAACTTTTCGGGGTTTCCTGACATTTTTAAAGATTGCTGAATTTTTCGGGATATTCCGACATTTTGAGATTTCTCTACAATCTCGAAATTTTTTAAGTTGAGGATTTATCGAAATTACTTCATTTTACGGAAATTCTGAATTCTCTAGATTCCCAAACTTCTTATGATTCTTGAAATTCTCGTGATTGCTCAAATTTTCCGAATTTTTCAGGGTTTCTTGAATTTTTCGGGATTTCCTGACATGTTCGAGATTTCTCTACAATCATAAAATTTCTATAGTTGTTAAAGAGTTATCAGAATTACTAGATTTTTCGGAATTCCTTGATTCTCCAGATTCTCGAAATTTTCGGGATTCTTGAAAATCCTGTTAGTACTAAAATTTTTCAAACTTGTGAAAGATTTTAGGATTTTTCGGGATTTCCCGAATAATTCGGGATTCATCCTGACCCCATGTAAAATTTCTCGAAACATGAAACCCGTGAAATTCTCTATCCCGCACACCCCTATAAATTATACATTTAATCACAATAATTAGATAAAGGTAAATTTTTTTTATTCATAGCTATTTTTACATTGATAGATTTTAGAATTTCCAACGATTTTGAAATTTTTCTACAATAATAAAATGTACGAAAATCTAAAACCTTTGAAAATTTTTGGATTCCTGAAACTTTCAAATTCGATTTTTCTCAACTAAAAATTTTTGATGTATCTATAGTTTTCTCCAATTTCTAATTATTAATTTATTTTAAATTTGAATTTTTGAAAATTTGAACTGCAATGTAAATTTAAATTTCAGTATAAAAACTTTGAAAAACAGAAAACTCAAATTTGATTTTTCCAATTATTAATGAATTTAAAATTTTTTTTATTGACAATTGATAATCAACTGTTAGTTGTGATTTTTTAAATTTTTATTTCAAATTTCAATTCAAAATATCAAAATAAAAACTTGGGGAATTTTAGAAATTTTATCAATAATGGAATTGCAGAAAATTTTAAACCTTCAAGTTTTAAGATTTCTATAATTTTAAAACTCCACAGAAACGTAAGTTTTGAAAATTTTTGACATCTTAAGGGGGTATCCCGGTTTTTCATGCGATAATCGTTCATTATTTCAATATGAATTTTAATACATAAAAATAAATACTCAATGAATACGGTTTTATTTTGCGTTTATTTCAAGATTTAAACTTTACAAAAAACTTGGATTTCAAAATAAAAGTTGAAAATTGTTGTTATGACTTGAAGTTGACCTTTGAAAATCATTATTGGCAAGATTTCTCAAAAACGGTCTTACAGGATTCAATGATAAATATATCAAATTATTCGCTATGATTTAAGGAAAAAGATGAACTACGATTGTGATGATACAAAACAATTAACTTTGACTTTTTATAAAAAAACTAAAAAAAAGAGGCAAAATTAGAAAAAAAATTTGTTATAAGCTGCCATTTTTTAACAAATAATTGGATATGGATATGCTTAGTTCATCTTTTTCCTTAAATCAAAGCGAATGATTTGATGTATCACTCATTAAATTCTGTAATACCGTTTTCGAGAAATAATGCCAAGAATGATTTTCAAAGGTCAACTTCAAGCCGTCATAACAACAACAATTTTCAACTTTTTTTTTTAAATCCAAGTTTTTTGTAAAGTTTAAATCCCGCAATAAACGCAAATAAAACCATATCCATTGAGTATTTATTTTCATGTATTAAAAATCATATTGAAATAATGAACAATTATAGGAGGAAAAACTGTTATACCCTCTTAAAGAATTTCGAAAATTGTGATACTTCGGAAATCCTTATACAGTTTTTAATTCTTCAGAACTTGAATTTCGAAAAAATAGAAAATCTCGTGAAAATTTTTGCAATTTTTACAAAAATGTCAGTAATTTACGATCTCTAAATTTTTAAAAATTTTTTAAAGCATGAATCTTCGAAAGTCCAAAAAACAAAACAAAAATCTTTATTTTCGAAAACACTACAAAAAAGTTTTCTCACGTGAAAATATTCCGTCATCATCAGAATCACTTTCAGGAGTTTCGAAACCTTCCAACGAAAATAGCGTTCTTTTTTTACCCGGTACGGATGCAAAAGTAGCCATTTTTTTGTACGTGATATTAGTATTGAAAGTGTTGTTTACAAAATTTCATTTAATTTAATTCGTCAACGTTCGGTAAGTTGCTGCAAACTGCGTGAAACCGCGGTAAATAAACACAATCTGTAAATATAAACAACCGTGAAACAGCTGTAAAAGCCGTTGATATACATATCGGTATAGTGTATATCTATGGTATCGATATTTTAAATTCAGATCGCGCCAGCCCCGTACCCCAAATATAGGCGTACATTTTTATCTTACTTTATTTCCTTATGATTTGACGTGTTTTTTATAAACTATGAAACCAAATTTTTCAGTCCATTCATTGCCTCTCTGATGTATCAATTATTTTAGTTAAAAAAACTCATTCAAAAATTTCATTTTTACCGCCTCAGTATAACGGTGATTTTTTAAAAAAATCGCAAAACCTTTATAAAAAACTCTGTTTTAATAAATAGATTTTATAAAAACTTTATAAAAAATTTTATTTTTATAAAAGAAAGTTCTACAAAGTTTCGTACTTTATGAACAATTTTATGAAAGTTTTATATAAAAATAAAATTTTTTATAAATCTGTTTTCATAAAAATCGATAGTTTTCATATTAATAGATATATGAAACTGACATTTTTTAATGAAGTTTTTATAAAATCAGTGTATAAAAAAAGACTGATTTTTATAAAAATCACAGTTACTAGGGCGACTTTCATTTCATTTGAAAACAGAATTTTGGTAAACATATATCATGAAAAATCAACACTAGAAATCTGTATATTTAGATTTCAAAGCAGTTTCTCATTTTCTAAATGGTTGAGTTAGGTTTCCAACGAGAAATTCGTTTGGATTTAATTAAAAAAAAAATTTTTTTTTTTTCGCTTGGATTAAATTTTTTAAAACTTTACAGCGATAAATGTGAAGAAAATCCCTAATGTTTGAAATTACTACTATTACAAGCTTATAAAGAAGTATAAAAATATATGAGTTGGTAGATTTCGACTAATTTTTCGGAAAAAACTTACCCTGGCGCTCTCCAGAACCTGTAACTTATAGGTTCAGTTACGGGTGTTTTGTGCAAAAAACACCCGTAAACAATATTAAGTTTTTTCGCGAAATTATCCATGAAATAGAAGATATTATTTTTGGAGAATTACAATGAAGTATATTTTTCAGATTTTTTATTATCCAAACTTGTCTAACACTTAAACACTATTTTTCAATGAATGTAAAACGTTAAGTATTTGAATACTGTGCGCTTCGACGCGCATGACATAAGCAGCTATTAGCGGGAAAATTAAAAAGGTTCAAAGGAGACATCGTAAATTATAATATTTCATTAATATTAGGAAAAACAATGAAGATAACAAATGAAATTCATGAGTAATGTGACTAGAGGTAATTTATAAAACACATATTCGTGAAATTCATTCATTATTATGCCTTATATCAAGCGAATTCTTTACGCGTGTTTTTTTTGCACAAAACACCCGTAAAAGGACCCGTAAGTTACGGGTTCAGTTACGGGTTCTGGAGAGCGCCAGGGTAACATTTACTTATAATATACAGGGTGTAACAAAATCCCCGTACCAATAAAGAATCCAATATTCCTTTTTGAATTTCACGTCGAAAAGTCCTTTGACATTTTTGAAATTCGCAAAAATGATAGAGTTATTCAAGTTTGAAATTTAAACAATAAATGCACTTTTTCGAAAAGTGGGGATAAAAGCCACAGACCAAACTTTACCCAAATTTTCTTCATATTTTTCCGAGTCGAAAAGTCCTTTGCCACTTTTCACAAAACTCAAAACCAAAAAAGATATTCAAGATTGAAATCTGAGAAATCTGATTGGTTGAAACTTCTAACTTGAATATCTTTTTTGATTTTGAGTTTTGCGAAAAGTGGCAAAGGACTTTTCGACTCAGAGAGATATGAAAAAAATTTGAGTAAATTTAGGTACGTTTTTTTTATATCCCCATTCCTCGTAAGGGCGCGTTTATTGTTTGAATTTCAAACTTGAATAACTTTTTGAATTTTGAGTTTTATTGTAAAAAGTGGCAAAAGACTTTTCAACTTGAAATTCAAAAAGGAATATTGGATTTCTTTTTGGTACCGGGATTTTGGTACACCCTGTATATTATTATATCGCAAATAATTTAAATTTTTTGTCGAACATTATTAAAAAACACAATTCATCTAATTCAAATTTGAATTAGACCCTTAAGTTGCACAATAAATAACTGTTTAAAAATTGGCCATCTAAAAAAAACGTTAACAAATTATGAAAATAATTGTACACAGTCATTTATATATTTTACACGTGAAAGATAATTTTTTTTAAATTCATGTTTCAATCGAAGACATTTAGATTGAACTAGATGCATGTAATTTAACGCTATAAAGAAGGCACTTTTTATATATAACATTGCAATGGTTTTATCAATTTGTCAGTTATACAACGTAGTGACTTTCTAAAATAAAGTTCTTCGAATTTTTGCAAAGTAATCGATAATAAAAACTATTGAAATTATCAGTTACAAAGCATCCGCGGATAATTGGAGAAAAATGAGATTGACACGCACATATAATTTTTTATCTTACAAACAACTTTTTATGTTTCTTGAGATAAAGTTTGACCAGTTTTTCTACATGACAATATGTTTACTAAATTTTCCATGTGGCGTAATTCTTTTATGTAACATTATGCGAGCACATAAAAGTCGAACGATTGACGATTTAAGTTTTACTTCGCCACGAAACTCTTCAATTAAACACATCTATTAGAAAAAAAATGAAGTTGATTATTTTGTCGATCTTCGCGTTCGTACTGATCTCTGCAGAGGATCAATATCCTATGAAATGGGTGGAAATCGATTACAAAGCTATCATTAAGAACGACAGACTATTCAAAAAATACAAAGATTGTTACATGACTGACACCGCTACCAGTTGTCCCCCAATTGTGCAAGAAGCAAAAAGTAAGTTTTCTTCATAATTATCTTTTTTGATTCCTGAAAAATAAAAATTTTTCGTAAGCTGAGGTGAAAAATTCGATAGTTAAGTTTCTTAAATTTCTTACTCTGAGAATTTTTTTGTTAATCTCTATTATTTTGAAGTATTTGAACTTCACAAAATGAAAATGATGAAAGTGACGGCTTTGTTTGACATTGAAATCATCAAAAAATGACCGAATCGTTTGATAATATATTTTCAGAAGCGCGGTATAAATTAAAAAATTTTTTTGATTTATGTTATAATTGTAGCAACTCTAAACTGCAGTTAGGGCAAGAATTTAATTGATTCCCTTAAAAGCGTTTTTACCATTTTTTTTAGAACAATCACCCTATGAAAACGACGACCTATATACGACATATATAAAGTATATATAACATATATAAGACCTATATGACATACTTGTACCTATATAAAGCATATATTGGGCATATATAATGCATATATTCGGCATATATAATGCCTATATAGAGCATATATGCAAGTTTATATATGTTGCAGTTATGTCATGTATAAGTTATATATAGGTCACATATAAGCAGTGCCGGATTTACATAGAGGCAAATTGGGCAAATGCCTAGGGCCCCCGATTTTTTGGGGCCCCCAAAAAATGAAAAAAATGTTTCTTGTGCGACAATCTCTAAAAAAAAGGTCACTAATTTCTAAAAACTCGGCACTGATACCCACCCCCAGAAAAAAGGGCCCCCATATTGATTATTGCCTAGGGCCCCATTGAGGGTTAATCCGGCCCTGCATATAAGTCATATAGGTCACATATAGTCGCATCAGTCGCATATACGTCACATATAGTCGAATATAGGTTGTATATAGGCGTCATGTATGCCTTATCTATGTCTTATATATAACTTATATATGTACACACATATAGGTCTTATATATGCTTTATACAGGGTGTCCCAAGTAAAGTGTGACAGCCGAAAACCATAGATTCCTTGTAAAAATCTAAGACTTTTTTACCTTTGCCATTTTTTGAAAAACTCAAAATTTAAAAAGTTATTCAGGCCAAAAATTTTAATAATAAATGCCCTCTATCGACAAGTGGGGGTCCAATTCACGGACCAAAATTTTTCCAAATTTTCTTCATATTTTTCTCAGTAAAAAAGTCCTTTTCTACTTTTGAAACAACTCAAAATCAAAAAAGCTATTCGAGTTGAAAGTTCAACCAATCAGATTTCTCAGATTTAAAACTCGAATATCTTTTTTGATTTTGAGTTTTTTAAAAAATGGAAAAGAACTTTTTTACTCAGAAAAATATGAAGAAAATTTGGGTAAAGTTTGGTCTGTGGCTTTTATCCCCACTTTTCGAAAAAGTGCATTTATTATTAAAATTTTTGGCTTAAATAACTTTTTAAATTTTGAGTTTTTCTAAAAATGGCAAAGGAAAAGAAGTCTTAGATTTTCATAAGAAATCTATGGTTTTCGGCTGTCACACTTTACTTGGGTCACCCTGTATATGTCGTATATAGGTCGTCGTTTTCATAGGGCAATGATACAGAAATTTGTAAATACATTTTTAATTATAAAATCTTTCTAACATCTTCTTATAACGTTTCATGTATCTTTCAGAATGTTTTCATCAAATATAACTGATAGATACCTGATTTATTTCCAAGAAATCAAAAATTTTTTTCACTTTAATCAATCAAAATCAGTTTTTTAACTTTATCAAACGTTACGATGTTTTTAAATCATTATATGATTTTATTCTAGGGGTTGTTCCTGAAATGTTGGAAACATTATGCGGTAAATGTACGGAGCAACACATCGAGTATTTCAGGAATGCTTTGGAATACTTATGCCAAACTCGTCGTGCAGACTTTGACGAAGGAAGTAAACATTTTGATCCCGATGGTTCTATAAAGGCCAAGTTAACTGAAAAATATGGAAAAATCGATTGCGATATTTATTGAAAACAAAACAAAATGTAGTAAATATATCATACAATGTATAATGATGTAAGGAAATCAATTTTTTACTTTACGATTATCTCAGTATGCAAAAAATGGGTAGAAAAAAACGGAAAATTAACCTGTGGAAAATTTAACTTTTAAATGAAACGAAACTGAAATGAATACAAGTAAGTGAAATTTGATGTAAATACTAATAAAACAATAAAGTTTTATGTGAGATACAAAACATTATCTGAATTCTTGTAATTTCTCTGCATGTATGTCTATTCTCTGCTTTTGGGTGTCAAGTGTATTATACTCAGTTTGTAAGCAATTATTGATTTCCAGCACACAATTACATACTGCATTAAAAGCAACATAGGATAATTATAGAGAATTTAAAAGTGACGGTTTGTTGTGAGATGGTAGGAATTTAATTTAGGTATGATGGGTAATTTGAGTAATTTCGGATTCGATTATAGCTTAAAAACCTTCGTTTGGTGATAATCTGATAGTCCAACAGCAACCTTCAAAGGCTAATTTTTAAAATGAAAATTTCAGTCTACGCTGTATATTTTCATTTGGAATTGCATTTGTTCATGATCTTTCGTCATTTATTGGATAATTCAATCGTTGAAACTATAAAATTTGGCTGCTAATTGTCATTTTATATAATTTTCTAGGCATCACGCTTATTTTACAATATCCAATTTTTCACGTTTAAAAACGCTCGTGAGGCTGAAAAGTGTAATGCGATAGCAAACTATTGGTAATCGATGAAAAAAATTGTTGATCACATCATTAATTTCGTTTTTAAAAACTTAAGAAATATTATATGTGACGCGCTCTGACAAAAGGGGACTTCTCGGCAAAAGTGAAAGTTTACACGGTGCGCTGTGGAAGGCGTTGAACTGTCATTTAAGCCCATGTAAATTATTTTCTTCATCAATTCATGTTTTGTTTAAGAACCAGAATTTCGGAATTTCTTATTGTGTTAATTAAAGTTTAGTAATAGAATTTGTAGAATCAATCATAATACGAAAATCGATTTTTTGCCGAGAAGGTCCCTTTTCTCGGAGCGCGTCATATTATGACTGGAATTTTGAAGAAGTCTCCGTTGTCGGCATAGTATATTTTATATAAATTGTATGCATGGTAACACATTCTACTACAATTATTTATATTATAATTGAAATATATTTAACTCACACATTAGCAATATTGTTTGAAGAGATCGAATCGTTGATAGTGATGTTATTTGGTCAAATTATCTATTACACCAGGCGCGGATACAGCGGGGGGGGGGGTGACCCCCCCCCAATTTTTTTTCGTTATTTAAGAAATCAAATATGAGAGTTTGATGACGAGACGAGATTCGAAAATGAGGGGTGGCGGTTCTATATGTGGTAACTGACATTTTTTCGCAAAATCGTTTTTTTGCATTTTCTGAAGTATTAGGTCCAGGAGCACACAATGTT
>JAPYZL010212635.1:0-25055 GCA_030522825.1 Platygaster orseoliae | reverse complement strand
AATGTATGTTGAATTTCATACCGGCAAATAAAATTGATTTTACTGTTGAAATGAATTGGAAACTAAATGAATATTAGTTACGTTGGAATTGAAATTCAGAAAAAAATTTTCAATAACAAAACTATCAATTATGGTTTATAATGTAGCATGGAATAGGATTTTGTATAGTGATCCAAAGAAACACTGCAAATTGTTGAAAATACCAGTAAATAAAACAAAGTTTATAAATAACATGCAATACGAAAATTCTAGAAATCTTTGAAATACCTAAAACTTGAAAAGTTATAATTTCTATAAAAATCTATAAAAATACAAAAAAATTTTCAACTTTAATTCCTACAGTATCAAATTTAAAAAATTGAAAAAGCTGAATAGACATTCATAATGCTCGTTTATTACTCAAAAATTAAAGAATCAAAAAATACCAAAAAGATGAAAATGAGAAAATCTGAAACTAGAAAATCACAAAAATCGAATCTTGTTACATATAACACAAACATTAAAAATATGTGATTCGAGACTTCAAAATTAAAAATCACAAAATTGTTTCGATTGAATAAATACAAAAAAAATATAAAAACGTAATGTTTATTGAAAATTGAAATGAGGTGATGAAGATAGTCAGTTTTTTAAATAATACAGCATGAAATTATAGAAATCTGTATAGTGATCCATAGAAACTTTGAAAAATGTTGAAAATACAAAATACCATTTAATAAATGAAAGTTTATAAATTACGTGCAATATGAAAATTTCTTGAAATCTTTGAAATGCCCAAAATCCGTGAAATTATAATTTTATTGTATAAAAAATCCATAAAACTATAAAATTTTTTTCCAATTTGATTCCAAGAGTATCGAATTTTAAAAACTAAATAGACATTCATAATGCTCATTTATTGCTAAAACATTAAAGAATATTACAAAAAATGCCAAAAAGTTTAGAAGAAAACTGTTGTGTGTTAAAGAACGCACGGCAGAAGTGAAACTTTGGGTGCGATTTTCTAAATGAAAAGTGTAAAAACAAATACTGCAAAGAAAAAAAACTGTTGTGTGTTAAAGAACACACGGCAGAAGTGAAACTTTGCGTGCGATTGTAAAAAGCAAAAGTGTAAAAATAAATACTGCACAGAAAAAAAAAACAAAAAAAACAGATACAAATCGAGGAGAAAAATACGAGTAAATGAAAAAAACCGAACATCAGTGATTTTTTTATTTTACTGTAAAATCGTAGGTTAATGCAACCTGGCTCCACGGATCGCTTAGGAGAATTGTAATTTTGTTTTTTAATTTAATGTGTACATTGTGTTTTTTTATGACCTGAGTCTATCATGAAATCAGATTCTCATGATTTTCATGTCACTGACGTTTATGAATATATTTTTATATTTTTAAAACTTTTAATTTTGTTCATGTTTCTGTAGTACTATTAGAAATTGGAAAATTTTCTGATTTTACAATGAATTTCTATATACAATAGTTTTTTCGAGTTCGAGCTTGAAGGTTTAAGGTTATACGTAGCAGGTTTTTCATTTTTTTTATGTATAAAATTTAAGGATAAGGTTATTGAATTTCTTGAATTTTCCTAAATATACGTATTTGTAAAATTTTGTGGTCATTTCCTCGCATTTTTCTTGACGTCTAGTATTTCTCTGGGTTATTCTACATATTTCTAGAACTTGACTCTCTAGTAATCAAAACTCTTAAGAGTCTTGTTATTTTTATAAATTAAAAAAAAAATGTATTGACAAGGATTTCGAGTGATTTACAGGTTCTTAGAGTTTTCGTATTTTATTTTATTTTCAAAATTTTGCTTAGTACATTCAGGTGTTATTTCGAATAATTAGTATTAAATGGATTGCTTCACCGATGTCCATTATTCGATGCTATAAAATTGATAGTTTCGAAAATTATAAGTAATAAAATAGATTCTTTAGAAAACAGTTTCAACGATGAAGTTTTTTAGTATCCTCAGTATTTTTTGAATTTTTTCAGTATTCGTACAATTTCATTTATCTTATGCAATTTTCATCGACTTGTGTGTACATAGAATCATATGCTGTGAACTACAAAGTTTAATAAATAAAAAAATATATATGTATTTAAAGTTTTAAAGTATAAGCAGATTCTTAAAATTTTATTTTTTCAAGAATGAATATTATTTTGATAGATTGTATACAATTTTGATAGATTCCTAGTTTTTTGGTAAATCTGTATGTAGGTTTATAGAACTCGGTATCCAGGATTCAAATTCATATAAATTTTGAGTATACTTAATACTTATAGATTCTGAAAAAACATCTACATTTATTCTAAGTGTCCCATGAACTTCTTATATTTTCGAAATTTTTAATATTTATAAAATTTTGTATTCTGATATAGTATTTTCAAAGATTTAAAGTACTGTAATAAACATACTGAAAATATACATATTTATACATATTTTTTTGTGCTCTAGTTATAAGTGAAAGATCATTTTTAACTATTTTCACTTATTTTCATGAAAGGTTATTATAAATGTCATCGATTTTTCAATTTAAATCATTAATACTCATTATTAAAACTTTTTATTCATTTTCACATGCAACTATAATTTAGTCTACTAAATAAAAAAATTAATTTACAACAGATCTCTTGGAAGCACATTTTCAATATTTTTCTATCAATATTTGAATCTTCATCGGTGCAAAATAAATATTTAATTTATTTCATTAAAAACAAAAAAATCAAGAACGAAAAAAATGCATGGTCATGAAAACCATTGTCAATATATAAAATAAAGAACAAAGTTTCATATATTTATAATGTTTGTTAAAGTTTTCTTAATCTGTTTATAACTTTTCTTCTAAAATTCATTTTCTTAATTGCTAATTTTTTTTAATCCTGATGAGGACCTAACGAGGGTCGTAATATTGCTGCAACAAATTTTAAAATGTGGCTCCGACAGATCATTCGTCAATTTTTGATGTTCATAAAGTTTACAACGTTGACAAATCTCACGAAAATTTTTTTCTGAGATATACTGAAAATGATGTGAAACCTTGAAAAAACAAATTCGACGAAATCCCTAACAAGGAATTTTCTAAACTTGATTTTACAGATTAACACTCGTAATTTTGATTCTTTTAAGAAATGGAAAAATTCTCATAGCAATCAGAAATTTCTTATAAGAATTTAATTTCTCATAAGAATGACCATAAACATTCAAATAAGAAAAAAAAAACTTCTTATAAAAACCAGTGACACTTTTATAAAAAGTTTCTAATTTTCTAAAAAAAATATTCAAGCCACGTACATTTCTTTTGAACTGAAATTTTTATAAAAAAAATTTTTGTAAACATTTCTACGGGAAATAACATATTATGAGAAAAGTTTTTATAACAAGAATCTCAAGTTCGACCTGTTTTTTAAACGACGAATTTCATCGTCGATGATTTGATTAATTTTTTTATGTCCACGATTTTTAGAGAATTCGCTGAATTCGCTACTTTTAAGTTTTAAATCATTGATGGTAAATCTCAAATAAAGATTCTCGTGTGATTTTTCAACGTTGAAACTTTGTGAACATGAATTTATTCTTCTATTATTGCTTACGGAGCATTGCAAGATTCAAGATCAATCAACTTTTACCAAATTTTCGTTCTGTATTTCAACCCCTAAAACTTCTCTCAACCTAAGACATATCTTATAAAAAAATCTCTACTTTTTCCCCAAGGACGAAGAAGTCGACGTCGACGTCGAGGAATGCAGTAGCGTAGAAGACGGTCCTGTCGGTCTCGTCGACGATTACCCAAGTCGTAACTACGGGTCCAAGGGCAAAGCTGACGACAGGAAGCACCGACGAAGGACTACCTGTAACTCGGACGAGCTGAAGGATGTCGAGTGTCACCTGGAGACCAAAGAACTCTGGGACAAGTTCAACGATCTCGGGACGGAGATGATCATCACCAAGACTGGCAGGTGCGTGAGCGCGCGGCGGATCCCCAATAACTGATGATTTCCCTCTGATAACCCCCGGCCGCATGTTATTCCACGATTACACAAAGTCCTGTCCACCCGGAATGTCGTTCCAGAACTTTTTTTCTCCCTTTTCTTCATCGGCGTCGGGGAAATTATTAATGAACTCGTAGCGATCTGTTTCTCGAGGCGGCGTATTATAGTTGATGATCCTTAATTACATTATCCCGGGCGCCTCCAACTAGGTCATTTGTCAACTTGGCTCGGATAGTCAGAGGAAGTTGAGGGGGTTTTACATATTTTTTAGAGGTTCTTATCCAGAAACGTTAGAATGACGTCATTCTGACGAGGTTTTGACGGGCTTGTGTTTTAGGAGATGGAAGGGAGAATGAAACAGACCATGATAGAATTCGTATGAGTTTTTTAAATTTATAAATTCTTTACAATCTTTAATTTTTTTAAATGATCGCATTGAAAAACTGATTCAATTGGCTTTAACAAATTTTTAATTATTATTAGAACAATCAAATATTTAGTTTACTCCAATATATTTTTAGTTCAGATAAAGACATATTTTTTAACTGTAAAATATTTTTAGTTTCTACAAACAAATTCAAGTAAGCAGAAAAGAAAACTTTTTTGATAATACGGAAATGGATTAGAGTCAAATAAAGTTAGTTTGTCTGAAATAACGTTTGTTTGAGCCAAACAAATTGGTTTTTCAGTGCGTATAAAGAATTCACAAGAAATTTTTCATGTGGATTTGTGTTTCCTGCAATATTCAAGTGTGTATTCAATGTAATATTATGATTATTCTATGTACTCTTTAAAATGTTTGCTTGATTGCTGAATTTTTATTATAATGTTGACGTTACTACATAGATTTTCACGTTTGACGTTTCCATAGATTTTTATAAATGCATAACTTTTTTCTTTTGTTAGTTAGTGCTTATATAATTGATAATCAAATCTAGAAACAAACTTGATTCCATAAATTCCATTCTATTTTTTATTCTGAATAAGAACATTGCTTTTTTGAATAGGAATCAAAAACTCTAACAGAACATTTGATTAATTTTGCTTTTTAGGTGTCAAGAATAACTCCAATGATTCAAGGTTTATACAAAATAACGCAATTTTTATGAAGAAATAGATAGAAATTTATATTTAAAAAAATTCTATGAACAAAGTTATATAGTAAACACCTTTGAAAATGGAAAATATTTTCAAGAGTTAATTTTTATTAAGTTTAATCTTTTTCGCAAAATCTGTGATATTTCCAACCATTACTTTACGTATTTTTTTTAATGAAAAATGCTTGTAGGATAAAGTTTATCTCAAGTGATGGGACGAAAAAAGGCATAATTCCGCGTTATTTGTTTGTAAGTCATTACATAAAAAAATTTCGGTTGATTATTTTTGTGCTTTTGCTCAATGCATTTTTAACACATTTTGAAAAATATCCATCTTTGAAAACATCTGTATATTTTAAAAACTAATCAAGTTTTTTAAAAACAAGTTTTATTTCATATTCATAAAAAAATCATTATTATCACCTTATTATAACTGTAAAGAGTACTGTTTGGTAAAAATTTTACTGAAGCTTAATGCCTCATAGATGCTGCTATTAAAATAGTTGAAAAGTAATTCAAAATCTTCAACCATCATTTTCCTTAAACAAACTCCAACTATAAATACAACATGTGTACAATGTTGTTAATCCTTCTTCTATTTGATAACCAATCTTCTAAATTTCCATACCTTACGGTGTTTTCGTTCATTTTTTGTTTCTTGGACTTCTTAACGGAAACTCATCTAATCTAATCTATCAAGTCATATCAAATTTATAGATCCATAGAAACGGACGATATATGTATCAACCTGGTGTTTTCGAAAATGTGCGAGGTGTAAATAGGTTAAAATTAATCCGTTATTTTCTTGTTCATCACTTTCAAGTTATCTAATCAAATGAAGGTACTTTTATAAGGAAACTCGTTTCATTTTTAAATTTTATTATTATTCATAACATGTCGATATAATGTACTTTGAATATGATGAGTATAGCTTATAACAAAATTGAGTTTTTATATATTTGCATTTTTTTTGGATTATATGAAAACAACAAAAAAAGACTTGAATCTTCCAAGAATACGTTTACTTTATTTATTTATATGTACGATTTTTATGCATTATAAGAATTGAAAAAACAATTTTGAAATTGTCAATAAAATTGCATTAGTATCTGTAATCAAATTGTTTTAATTGCTTTTCAAATACTTCTTTTTATATAACTGTTATAATAGTATGATATCGAATTTAACACTAAATTTTTATGAATGTAGATATGAAAATATATGTAACCGTCGATGAAAATATTTTATTAATCAATTTTTTACTTATTTCAACAATAAGTTACACGAACTCTGAGAACCAGTTTTTCTTATAAAAGTTTTTTAGACGTTTTGAGTAATAAATAATAATTCAAAAGGCATGAAATTCAAGGATATTTTTATAAATATATAAAATAAATCAACAGAAATAATACTTTTCTTCCTGTTCGTGTTTCGTCACGAAAGTAAAATATTTTCTTACACATTCGAGAACAATTTTCCTCAAATCTAAAAAACAAAATAAAAACCATACTGATTAAAGGTGCATATACTTCCCTGCTCAACAAAGCTTACACGAAAAATTAGCATACATACATATATATGCAAAGTTACTTTATCTACCTTTGCATATATTGTTCTCTTGGTACAAGAACTGTAATTGCTACTCTCTAATTACACTCGTAAATGAAATGCAGTGATAATTTATTTCCTTGGCAAATAAACCGACATTTTATAAATTTGCATATTGCATTTCCTCGGTTAAACAATTTTCTATTTCTAACATTTCAACGTTTTCCACTACTTTAAAAGTTACAAAGTTATAAAAAATTTTTTAATTTTTGATGAAACAGATAATCAGTCGTTGTGAAAATGTGGTCAGTATTTTTCGACCGCAAACACCCTTCTGATTAATGACCGTGAAAATAATGAAATTGCCACTCCCGTTTTACGAGATATTTAAAAGCTTTTTTGATAAAATTTATAGATTTTCATTTTCATGATGTTCCTATCTTCGAGCATCGCGTCTATTTTTATAGCTATGCTAATAAAATTTCGGTGCGCAGCTGCGCGTCACTTCAAGTTTATATGAAATACCCGTTCCAGCGTGGAGCTCATGTAAGTCGTATTCGTCCATCCGATACGGGAAAAAATGTTTCCGTCAGCGTTTTATAACCTAATTTTGTGAGTCGGAAAGTCACGTGTTTGAGGTGAATAGCTCGCTGACACGATGGTTTTTCTTGATGAGAGATACGATCTTGTATTGCATGTGTATCATATATCATAATATCATCTATGGTATACTTTACACAACTTGTATCGTGGCTTTCAATTAACAAAAATAATAAAAAATAACGTCATTGGAAATTACATTCTAAATTACTACATTTGTGGCAACAATAAAAAATTATTTGTGAAGTTAAGGAACCCTGGATTATAACTACAAATTAAAATGTTATGTTGAAAATTGTTCAAAGGATGTTGGAATAATCTTTCAAAAAAACATTTACTTCAAAAATACCAACTTTTATTTTTTCAAGTCTCACTTTGCACTGTATGTTCTGATTGTCAATGTTCAAAATCAAGTACTTGTATACATCGGCAAATCATTTATGTTTGTACAGCATAAATAAATAATTGGGTTATAAAAGCAACATAATTCACCCGTGAGGAAACTTGTTCCGAAACTGGTGCAATAAATGGCACGATCATTTTTGCATCGCAACGCGCTAAAATCATTAGGACAATCAATCACTCTCGGTTTGGGCGCGGTAAGATATGAATGGAGCTGGCCAATTAAATCCACCCGTGGCCGCGTTTTACGGCTCACTTCGCGGCGCTAGTGCCGATGTATCAATTTGTCACTTTGCGTTTTCTTTGCGGAATCAGCCCCCTGAACTTGCGCGCTTTGAAAAGAAAGTTTTTGCGTGCTCAAAAGTAAGTATACATCAAGTTAGGAAAAATTTCACGATGAGGATTTTGTAGATGACAAACATGAAAATTCTGAAATTTTCTTAAGCTGGAAGTAACTATTGATAACTTATGATGACTTTTTGTGATTTTTCAATGTTTTTCAAATGATGAGCAGAATTAATCGTAATTCATGATTATGAATAATTCAGAAAAAAAAAAATATTTTTCTTATATCATTTATCAGTAACTGTATATTATTTCTCAAGTTTTGAATTCTCGAAATCTATATTACAATTCATTAAGTAAAAAAACCTCCAAAAAACTTAGAATTTCTGTAAAGTTTTGAAAATAATTAACAATAATCAATAAAAAATAATAAAATAAAAAAACAAATCATCATAAAACAATAATAAAATAAAAAACTCGGAATTTGTATAAAATTTTAAAAAGAATTAACTGTAATCATAACACTGAAAAAGTAATAAATTGTAAGAATAATTGAGTTTGTAGAAATATGATTTTCCATTAAATATTTAAAATAATTTGGAGTGTATGAAACTTTCTGTCATAAGGCATTGAATTCTAAATTCTATATAGAAATTAGTATTAATACCACAATGATCCTAAAATTATCTAAATTTTGAAGCATTACTTAAAATACCAAGTTTTGGACATTTTGGAGAATACATTTTTTTAAATAATTTTTTTAAATATTTCGAATCTACTTAATTTTGAGTCCAAAACGTCAAATTTGAGAACTCTGAATAGAAGTCTATTTATCGATTTCCTGTCATTTTCCCGAATCCAAGTTCCCGAACGGTCATTTTCCCGAAACGCCATTATTCCGAACGTATTATTTCCCGAATGGTTATTTTCTTGCAAGTATTTTTCCCTGAACAACAATTTTCCCGAAAGTATTATTTTCCGAATTTTGGTTGGAATTTCACTTTTATTTTAATTGTATACATTTATGAATTTGATAAGAGTTTTCAATAATAAAAAGAGTTATGGTTAAAATTTGTAGTTTAAAAATTGTAAATTTTATTACTTTCAAAATTTTAAAATTCAATTTTAAAATTCAATTTATTAATTTTTAATTTTTATTACAATTAAAAAATTACAAAATTTTAAATGCGTAACCATGGCATTTCTAGACATTAGGCTGATAGGAAAATTTCCCATTCGGGAAAATTGAAAACCCTTCGGGAAAAAGGATTCGGGAAAATGGCCGTTCGAAAAAAGACCTTTCAGGAAAACAGATTCGGGAAAACGGTTTTCGGGAAAATTACCGTTCGGGAAAATGGTCGGCAACGATAAAACCCTTTATCGTAAGCTAAAAAATTTGAGAAATTTTTATAGAAATCCATGAAAATGCAAGAAAATTTTTCGAGTTGTCAGATTACTTAGAAATAATACAAAAAATTACAAAAGTACTCGAAATCTTTATAAATTTGTCTTTGAAAATGCTGTTTCTCAAAAATAATAAAAATACGAAAATTCCTATATAGTGTAGTTCTAGACCTAACAGGGGCGGATCCACGGGGGGGGGGACTCGGGGAAAGTCCCCCCCCCAAAACCAAGGATACTGAAAAAAAATTAAAGTATTATAGATTTATTTATTATAGATAATAGATTTTTTTGCATAATTTAAGATATCGATCGTATTCGTATTAAATGAAACAACGCTAAAAAAATTATTGGGTACAAGGAAATCAAACACAAAAAAAAACGTCGAATTCACTATCAAATTTTTTAAGAGTTCCCCTCCCCCCCCAAATATCGGGTCTGAATCCGCCCCTGGACCTAATAGTTTTTGTAATTTATATGAATCTATAAGAATGCTACAAATCTAGAAAACTATAACATCTTACGAAATTATATTAATGGTATACTTTCAGTACTAGCTTTCCATGAAACTCTTTCAATGCAAGCAGATACAATTTTCCGGACAATCTGTAAAATCACTTCAAATCTATAGAGACATCCATTCTAGTACAAAATGATTCCCAACATTTCACAAGCCTCGACAGAAATACTAAGAGACATACGAAAAAAAAATAGTAATTTTCAATAAAAAAATATATAAATCACAATTTTTTGTTAATTTTATTAATTCGTGATATTCCAAGAAAATTTGGTTTACCCACGAACAGCTTGATCGCGATCAATCAAATTTCTATTTTCGTTGGACGACGCGCCGTTGGTTTTCTATAAAAACAAACTAAATCCCGTGGTGACAACATGCATCTGGGCCAATCAGGTGCAATTGTATAAACCAGCGGGGGTCGTCCCTCAGAGAATTCCAGCCTCTAGCGCCGTTCCCACCATCGGCACCCGCCGGTTTTTTTTTCTCATAGCCCAGCATACCTCGGGGACGCGATTTTTGTTCGCTGCACAAAGCCAATTCCGGAATCAAGTTTTGATTCCAATTGAAAAAACGAAAATCAGCGACATAACACGTTTTTTTCTTTCTCGAAATCGATAAAATTATAAAATTACGAATATTCACAGTTACACACAAATCCATTACATAAGGATTACTGTTTCACTAACATAATTTATCAAGAAGATTCTTTGAAAAAATCTGAGATGAAAGTTCATCAGCTTTTTTTTTCTAAACTCAAGGCGAACAAAGTTATCAACAATGCAAGTTGTTCATCAACGCGTGGTCATCTGACACGGAGCGTATGGTCACAGGCCACGCCCAGTTCCCAGCTCGAGCGTGCCAATTTTTCAATTTCGACAGTCGACAACTCTTGCATTTCCAATTTTATAAGAAAATTGGTGGAAAACTTTCGTCTCAAGTTTTCTTAAAGAATCAACTGCATTAAAAATTATCATTGATTTTATCACCACTTATGAAATGCACATTAAATCTGCAACTTGGTATATTTAATAACTTTCGATGTTCAATGCAATAAATCAGCAGTGAAAAATTATTCTTTCGCAGCATGATTTACGCATTCTACTGTAACCTTGGTTACTTAAGAGATGCTCTATTCAAGATTCTTGCTCGTAACCCAACCAGAATTATTATACTCTGGCTCGTGAGATAAATCACAATCAAACTTTTGTGTCAACTCACGAAAGCACGTTGTTTTGTAACGGTCATGTCAACATTGTAGGTGATACTATGTGACGGGGGCACAGATCAACAAAAATAGATACGCTTTTGTAAGGACAAAAAATTTTATTGGCTCGTTTGAGTGGTCGTTATTTTTTGCTCCTTGTTTTTAAATGGAGAAGTGTTTTTTCTTCACTGCGGTAATCAATTATGCGAAAAAATGCTACATTCGCTATCACAGAATTTTTATCGTGTTTTTGAAACATTGTAAAAAATATTATAAACGAGAATAACTTTTTTTGGCGTCGAGAATAAGGGGACGAACAAATTTTTTTGCCGTGAGTGTACTTGTCCTTGTTTATTTTTATGGCGCTGATCACAGGGCAATTTTTCCTGCCGAAATTCGACCCCAAATATACCTAAATTGCCTTGAAACTTGGGGCTAACGTGCATCGAGGACTCGCACAAAGTACAGAGTTTCGCGCGAGGTTTCGCGGAGGTGCGGACGAGCAGGTCAGGAAAGACAGGATACAGTAGATACTCGTCACGCGAACCCTTCATCAACAGTAAAGTCGGCAATCTACATTATACACCAACACGTGCCAGGCTCAGGGTGAACATGCACGAAAGAGCTCGAACACGAAGCAATGTTCAGGAGCAAATGATAAAGTGAGAGAATAGAGAATGAGCAAAGGAAAGAAAAAATACACTTATAACTGTCAATAAGGTCATCAGGAATGAGACTTGACTTGAGTAACGAAAAAATTATGATTTGTCTATCTGTATGTAATGAGACTTTGACTATGTATTATACAATCAAACATTTACATATACGTAATAATTTACTTGCATATTTCGTTTGTTATTTTGAATTTTTTATAGAATTTTTTTAACATGAAATAAATATGAAAAACCGTACTGAAATAAAAAAAATTAAAAAATATTTTCTTTCTCTGTTAAAATGTAAATCGTCTGCACGTCCTTTTACTGAAAAGTCGAAAGCTCGCCCGATGAAGATACACGTTGGAATACATTTGATAATGTACAGTCACGTAGGTACGTACTTTTTTCGCAGCCAAAGTTTTCACTTGCGGCGCGAGAAAAAAGAAACACGTCGGCGTGTGTAATTAGAGCCAGAGTAATTGCAGACTTGGCAGTTTTGATCGACCGAAACGCGTTCTTAAATTATAAACCAATCCGACATCTGTTTGCCTTATCATGGTTCGCTATCTGCAAGGGAGTGTTAATGATCCCTTGGAAGATACGTTTTTTTTAAGAAATTGAAAATTGTTGCTTTTCTTCCATTTTTCAATGCCGCATCACATTCGAAATCAATTTCTCGGTCTCGCATATCGACCCATTTCGCTCATGGTAATTGCAGTGGTTAATCAGCAGATGAAACATCAAAGGAAACACCTTATCGAGACGAACTGGGTGGCTTGAAATGCGGAGAATTTCGGAATCTTCGGGACTTAAAAATGAGGAAATTGTTAGAAGTGCATCGACACGAGTTTTCATAACCCATTATTTTTTAATATTTTTTGGAAATTTTTGAATAGGTGAAAAATGAAAAAATACTTAAGTGAAAACGCATGAACTTACTAATTATCATTTCATTGAGGTATAAACTTTTTTTTTAGAAATTTATCAGCATTTTTTGCAATTCTTCATTTGCATTGAAATTCGAAATTAATCGAAACATTGAAACATTATTATATCTTGAAAAATCTTCAGAATATTACTATTGGTGTAGTTCAACATAATTTTGAATATTTTTCGCACTCAACGTAACCTATAGGTTATTTCTGGAATTATAAGAATTTCAACAATCATCAATTGTTTATAATCATTCATTATTTGTATGTTTAAATTTGTCAATAATTATTTATTATTTATTTATTCTCTATATATTAAACATATATATTATTGTTCATTAATTTTAATCATTTTATTATGAATGATATTAAAAATTTTATATGAAATTATTCATTTCAACAATAATTAATAATTTTTAATTACTGAGTTATTAAATTCATCGATCATTAATTATTTATATAAAGATATTTGAAATTTCATTTATACTACAAATATTTTAAAACTCTTGGAGTCCAATAAAAGTTCTTCCACCTAATTAGAATTTTCGTAAATATTTCATTGTTTTTAACTTTTTTCAGATTCTTATTGACAATTGTGAACCATTATTTAGCATACTTTGGGGAAATTTTACAATTAACAAATCCTACATAATTCATAAAAATTTATTGTAATTGCAAAAATTTTCTGAACGAGATATAATTATTGACATTGACATAAATTTGAAATGTTGAATGATTTTTTAACATTCGATAAACTTCAAACATAATACAAATTATCTAAAGGCTTATAAACAAAAAAAATCTCTATAGTTCATTAAAATTTTACATTTTTTTCAAAAACTTGTTAAGTTTTTTCGAATATTCATCTAAATAATTGAAAAAAAAATTTTCATGAATATTTCAAACAAACATGATGATGACCTGAATTTCCAAGGTTCATGGATATTATTACTAATATACTAAAAATGTCTCAAGTTCCCTAAAATATTAAATAATCTCCTAAACTTTCAACGTTTTTGAATTTTTCGAAATTTTGAAAATTTTGAATAGGATGCCAACTACTCGAAACTTCCTAAATTAAAGATAAATTCATACAACATTTTTGTGGTTTGGGTAATTATTTCTAATTTTTTACATGCTTTATATTTTGAAGATGAATTATTACGATGCATAATTAGAAAAAATATAATGAGTTCAATATACCAAGTTTACAGACTTTTTCTAAAATTTCTCGAATTTTCGAATTCGTAGAACAATTGACGATCTTCCAGATTTGTAATGTTTTTCAATTTTAATTTTTAATTGAATTTTTTTTATTTTCAATTATTGTATTTTCAATTTTAAACAATGTTAACAAATTTAAATTGATCATATTATCTCAAAATTGGTCTGATTCAAAAAAGTTTTTCCTAATCTCTTTATTCTTTCAAGTTTTTCTTGTTTTTTTATCAAAAAATATACAAAAAACGTGTTTATGTATATTTTAAAAAAATATGATACTGACCATAACCTGTAAGGTTTATGCATATTTTTTGCAATTCTAAAGATTTTCAGATATAAAAATTTTTTTAGTAAATTCAGAGTTTTCAATGTTTTTCTAATTTTCCGAAATAGCTTCAATTTGAAACAGGATATAAATGACTTGAAAAGTTTAAAATTTTATCAAAACTTGTCAAACTTTTTTAGATTTTTTTTTAACGTTTCAAACATTTCGAAGATCGATGGAAAACGATGAATTTAATCAGATATACATCGTGAAAATAGTATTAATGTTATTTACAAAGTTTACAACCTTTTCTTGAAATTTTTCAAAGTTGCCAAATTCGTTAGAATGATTGTCTTTTAAATTTTGATAATTTTTCAATTTCTAAAAATTCTCAAAATAATTGAAACCCACCGAAATTACTAATATTTTTTATAAATTTGTCTAACTTGTGTACTTATATTTTTCGTAATTTGTTATATTTTTTCAAATTTTTAAATATTTTTTTTGAATGGCGGGAAAAATTTTATTAACCTTATTCCGAAGAAACCTACAAATTAACACATTTTTAAGAATAAATAAATATTTTATGAAATTGAAGGAATTAAAACAATTTTTTCAGTAATCACAAATCTTTGAAATTCCTTTCAAATAGGTACCTCTTTAACTCTTAAATGACACTTCTTAAAATTTTAGAAATTTTAAAGTAGATTTTATCAAGTTGAATTTCGATCAAGACATGCGCAATTGTTTGTGACGCGTAGGTAATATCGATGTGTGAATTTTTTCGCCCAACAAAAAATGCAACTCCAGTAGCTCGAATGCATTTATTAACAGCTCGAAAACGAAGCAAATTGCTCGCTGGTGTTGGGTAATGAATTTTTTTTCCCAAACGTCCTCTCATGTCCCAGAGTTGCGATATCTCATGATTAAAAGCAGACAGCTATTAATTACCATCTCTTTTAAAAGTAAGATTTCACCCTACTTTGGTATCCTGGGGTGGAATCATGTTTCGCTTTTTTGATCACACGGCTCTAAATTTTCTTTTTTTTAATTTACACCAAATTCCTTTTCCACGCCACTTTTTTTTTGTATCACGTATTGTTGACTTTTAAAAAAGGCAATTCACCTGATTGGCACCAGTACAAAAGGGTGTAAAAACCATAAAGTTGACTGCCGAGGAATATTTGATAGGAATCGTAGTTTTTCATAATAATAGCGATGAAAACGTGAAGAATGCAGAACGCAATCACAGGCAGGGCAGTGTGGAAAAGATCTTGATATTGGGATATATTTTCCAGGATAGTTTTTCCATGTATGATGATACTTCTCGGGATTATCTGCATCGCTTTTTTGAAATTACAACATTGTAGTAGTACTGAAACTTGTAGAAAAATTTTTTTTGAAGATGAGTTTATTGAATGAAGGAATTTCAAAATTCTATTGTCATTTTTCGCTAAATTCGAAAATTTAATCATTTGCAAATGAGATTTGACCAATCAGAAAGCAAGATTTCTTAATAACATATGACAATAAAAAATGTTTCATTTATAAAATTGCTGATGGAAAATTCTTTTTATTTATTATAAACTTATTCTACTTTCAAAAGTATGGAATATACTATTATTTCATTATATTAGTCAAATTTTATGATACGTTGTAATACCTTTTCCCTCTGTAATCTTGAAAGAGTTGAAAAAGAAATCTGATTTGCGTTCGATTTTCAAATTTGGCGGTGGAAATCGAGATGCTTTTCCACTTCCATCTTTTTTGTATTTATTGTTTTTTGCACATGGTACCTTTTTAATTTGCGGTCTTTTTGGACATTTTAGACTTGAACAGCAGATCATTGTCTGAATTTTTTATTCTCACCTGGCATGCAACAGGAAAAAAAAATTAATAATATAATATGAAAATGTCAGAATACAGCAAAAACTGTAAAAGGGTATTTACTTACGAAGTTTAAAGTATGAACTTTAATTTTGTGTTATAACATTTCCATAATAATAATAAGAAAGGTTTATTTCCAATTCTATTGGTATTTATTTTATATCAATCTATGAAAAATAGTTGAATCAACGTAATATCATCTACATGCTTCATAACACCGACCTTGATAATTTTTTTTTTTTATTTTGAACATAATATAAAAAAGAAGATATGTGAATAATCATTTAAGTAGCTTAAAAAATGTGATTTATCTATAAATGTTGAATTATTCAGAATAAAATTTTGAAATTGAAGAAATCAAATCTATTTTTAACATAAATTATAGTCGTAGTGGTTATAAAAAATTTCAGGAAAAGTGTAGCATGAGAAGAAAAGACGAATTATTAAAACGACATAATTTTTTTACATTTGTTTATCACACTCAGAGAAACTAAAAATTTTCTTTTTTTATAAAGGAGAAGTTTTCATTCTACTGAATAAATAATATTTATACGTTGAAAAAAAACTCACTAAGTTATTTGGTTCCAATTTTCCAAGTAAGTCATTAGATTTCCTTATGTCATAATGATGTATTTGCTGCTTTTTTAATTTTTACCAAACAAAATAAGTGATGATTTCCGAAAAGATCAACTAAATAATCATTCGAAATTCGTACTGAAAATTGCGTTCTACATTTTCTTGGTTATAAGAAAACTTCTGCTAGTTGCACTCGACAATCAATTGTTTTTTGAACCAACACATACTGTTTGAAAAACATAAAAAAATCATAAACTGGTCTGAAACACGGTCTTAACACTTCTCAACTGCTTTACGAGAAAACAGCCAATTTAAAATTTTAAACGACGATTTTCAACTTCATCTCAACTTTTGAAAAATGCGTGAACATGAGAAAATATTGAATAAGTGAAGAAAAATATTAAGAAAAAGAATGAACAATTCATGTTGACAAAGTTTACAACGTTGAAAAATCACACAAGAATTTTTTTCTGAGATTTAACATCAATGATTTAAAAGTTCAAAATAGTGAATTCAGCAAAGACCACAAAAATCGTTGAAAAAAAAATTCAGTAAATCATCGACGTTAAAATATGTCGTTTTAAAAAAAGGTCGACCTTTTAAGGTTCTTGTAATGAAAACTTTTTTTAAAAAATTTTATTTCTTATGGAAATATTAACAAAAAATTTTTCTCATAAATATTCCAGTTCAGAAGAAATGTACAAGGCTTAAATATGTTCTTATAAAAAATTTGAAATTTATTACAAAAGTGTCACTAGTTTTTACAAAATGTTTTTTTCTTATTTGAATTTTTAAGGTCGACATTATAAGAAATAGAATTCTTATAAGAAATTTCTAATTGTTATTAGAATTTTAATATTTCTTATGAAAATCAAAATCACTTGTATATATTTTTTTACAGTAAATTTTCGAATTTAGAATTTGAATCATTATTTTGGAATCAAGAATTGAAACATCAGAATTTGAATCATAATTTTTGAATCAAGCATTCAAATTTCAGAATTTGAATAAGAATTTTAGAATTTAGAATTCAAATTTCAGAATTTAAATAAGAATTTTTTACTTTAGAATTCAAATTTTAGAATTTAAATCAGAATTTCTGAATTTAGAATTCAAATTTCAGAATGTGAATCAGAATTGTCAGAATTTTTAAATTCTGGAATTTTATAACTGAATTCAGTGAATTCTTGAATTCATTATTCAAATTTAAGAATATGAATCAGAATTTTTACAATTTAGTAACGTTTTACAGTGAATTCTTCCACTTTGTTCTTTCTTTCAGTGAATTCTTTGATTTCGTTCAGTGAATTGTCTAATTCAGAATTTGAATCAGAATTTTTCAACCTAGAATTGAAATTTGAAAATTTAAATCAGAATTTTTGAATTTATAATTCAAATGTCAAAATTTGAAAAAGAGTTTTTGAATTTAGAATTTAAATTTTAGTATTTGAATAAAAATTTTGGATTTAGAATTTAAATTTCAGAATTTTAATCAGCATTTTTAACTTTAGAATTCAAATTTCAAAATGTGATTAAAAATTCTCAGAATTTTTGTATTCTTGAATTTTTAGAAAATTTCTTGTTGGGGGCTTCGTCGAATTTGTTTTTTCAAGGTTTGACATTATTTTTGGTAAATCTCTAGAAAAATTTTCGTGTGATTTATCAACGTTGTAAACTTTATGAACATAACAATTCAAGGCAACACCGATTTTTTAAGAGGGCAAAATCACTGAAAAATGTTTGAAAAAAACCATTTGTAAGAATGTGCAAAGTATATAAAGTATAATCTAAAATAATTTATCTTTATTTGTTTGATCTATGTTTTCAATAAATTCCATGTTTCTTTATTGAGACATCTTTCATTCTTGACAGTGATTTTGAAAAATTAAATTACATTGAGCAAAACGAAGTTGTTAAAGGAGCGAATGTTTGCCCAACAGACGTATGTTTCCGACGTGTCGGGTCTCGTTCAGTGGCTTGAAATCGGACGGTCATTACGCCGTCTTGATGGACATTGTCCCGGTGGACAACAAAAGGTACCGATACGCGTACCATCGCTCTTCGTGGCTCGTCGCCGGAAAGGCGGATCCACCAGCGCCTACAAGACTGTACCAACATCCGGACTCACCTTACAAGGGAGAGCAGTTAAGGAAACAAATAGTCTCCTTCGAAAAAGGTAAGTTACTCCATCCATAGAATTTTCCAAAACTCTAAGAAGCAAATACATACCATAGAAAAAGATCCTTCTATTATATTTTTTTAATGTAAAATATTTTTAGTTCAGCAAACAAATTCAATTTGGCAGCAATGTGAAATTTTTTAACTGAAACCAAGTTTTTGAAAGGCGTATAAAATTCACTCATCTAAATTAAAAATTTACTATAGTGAATTAATTTTTTACAGGTAAATAAAAAAAATGTATGAGACACTTTCATCGTGTTTTTTTTACAAAAATTAAGAATTGTTTACATTTTTATCATCAATTTTACATTAACCATTTATTAATTTTTGTTTCAGCAAAACTAACTAATAACGACAACGACAAAAATGGCCAGGTAAGTTTTTAATCTTTTTATTATTGTTTCCCAACATAAACCAAAATCCAGAAACCTGACTAGAAATTCATACGTATATTTCATTATAAATAAATATTTTCTCTCATCCATCAATAAAAAAAACTATCTTACAATGAATTAAAAAAACCACAATTCCCTCAAAAAATTAGCATCAAAAAGAAACATAAAACACCCCAGAAAAAAATTACCCCAATTTTTTCATCACTCATATCAATTCACTATCGCATTATTCTTCAACTTTTCCCCTCATAAAAATTGTAATCACTTCTGAAAACAATCGCAAGACGAGCGATTACAGAAAAAGTTTCTCCACAAGAAATAACATACGGTCCCGCGACCCTTTTGAAAAAGCCATGGGAGAAAAAAAATTATCAGGACCGTTAAGGCCGTAAATAAAATATATCCACTGTCTCACGTAGAGCGGTACGTAATATTTTGCATCCTCGCACGCCCATTAAATTTCCCATAATTACCTATACTTCTTTTGCCGATCCGGCATTATACCACCCGGGCAGTTTTTGCGCGAGTTTCAATGTAGCGCGCGCGAAACCCAACATTTCGCGAGTTTTTTCTAACTCGCGTTTGCACCCGACGGTGGCGCCGTGTCAAGGTATAGCGATCGATGACAAACCAATCTTCTTACACCTGACGCTCACGGGTGTATCATGCCTTCGACCCGGATCTAAATTTTTCACCCAAGCCCGGATATATTGCGGTATTGTTAACGGAAAGGGAGTGCCACTTTTACTTTAAAAAACAATAAAATCGTTATTCCAAGTTTTATGGACAAATTTGTGATAATTTTAAAAATCGTTTTGCAATATTGCAGAATATGAAGAAGCAAATAGAAAACAATGCTATTTTTTTGTAAAAAAACGAAAGACAATTTTTTATGGAAAAAGTAGTAAAAAAATTATTTTAACTTTTGAGTAAAATTACTACCGCATTATTTGTTTGCTTATGTTTATGAACTGTGCCAAGAGATTTGCAAAAATATTGTGAATTGCGGAAGAAACTTGGGAATAATCTCTCTCGGATAATATAAGCCAAATTTTATATTTGATAGTTCTTTTTTATCATTTGAATAAGTAGAAATCCAGTTACAAAAAAAAAATTAAAAAATTACTAACATAATCAGTGAAATCAGCTCATTATTTGAAAAAGTAAGAAATGACGAATCAATTAGTTACTTTTTAACTTAAATTATTATTCAAATATAACTTATTTTTCAGTAAATGTTGTGCGTGTGAAAAAGACAAATATTACTAATTCAGAAGTCAATTTTAAACAATGATTTAGTCATTGTATGACTATTCTAATATTTATAATGACTATTAAGTCAGTGTTCGCATTTGGGTAGGTTATTATGAAATCAATTACAAACAAATTTTCTTTTGGTTTTTTGTTTTTTGTTTGTTTGTTTGATTGTTTGTTTGTTTGTTTTTTTTTGTTCAAAACAGAGTATATAAACTTATCAAACAGTCAAAAACGACTATTAGATGAGTAAAAAAATTTTTACTAAGAAAATAGTAGAATAGCGTGACTATGAAATAGTAAAAATGCACGACTATTTGGAATAAGTGAAAAATTTAACTATTTCGATGTCAAATCCTTACTCACTGCATAGTCAAATCTCTAAATATGACTATTTTGTTAGTAATAACACGTGTTACTATTTCATATAGTGAAAATTTGACTAATTTGAGCTGAGAGAGATATTTTTTAATTTTTGAAGGTATATTATGCTTGAGCTGATGGTAAGGAAACAGCATTTTCAATACGATCCATGCAATGTTTCATATACTGAATTTGATTTTGATTATCAATATTTAGAATTTATTGTTAATTTATAATAATATTTAAAAAGTACATTCCAAAATATTAATTTATTTACTGCGTGAATTAATTATGAAAAATTCTCTAAAACAAAATTACAGAACGAGTACGGTAATAGCGTTTTCGTACTGTGAAATGGTAAGATTATGACACTATAACTGTACTAGTACTGTAAATGTGTATTATGAAGAACTTAAGAATTTCGTTTTCCACTTATAAAAATGTTTGGAATCTTGATTTGACGATGCAACAATCTAGTATTCTCAACTTGAAAAAATGAAATTATGTTATTCTTCATTTTAAAATTTAGAATCTAAAGTTTAACATGTTAGAAAAATCATTATTGAAAAGTTTTACTTCTCAATGTTGTTTTCTGGAATCTCTTACTTTGGAATACGATTCCAAAATGTCAGGTTGTAAGAATTTTATTACCAGGCGTATTTACAGAAAAAAAAAGAATTGCGAAATCTTCCTATCGAAAATATAAAAATCTAGATCTACGAATTTTTGAGTCTATATTTCAGCGTTAATTTTCTAAAACTCTGATACCAAGAATGATAAATTGCAAATTGAGGGTCCTGAAACCTGTAGCAATATATGTATAGTGGATTCTTGAAATTCATATTGGGCTGTATAAAACTCAAAGATTTATTCATTAATGAAAATTCATAGATCAAAACAAAATTATCACCATAAGAAATAATTATTTTCAATCAACACCAACTATTATGACATCACATTTTGTCACAAGGAAAAAAGAAATTTTGTGTAAAAAAAAAATTCATAAAAAAATCAAAAAGTTTTGTTTTCATAGACAAAATTTATAGGTAGGGGAGACCGGGGCATTTCGGGACACTTCGTTTAGAAGCAGAGAAAATGTCATTAAAATTGAGAAATATGTTTTCAAGGCATATTTTGTGTTCAATATTTTATAGACTTAAATTATTGCACAAAAGTACAAAAATTAATTAAGTATTTTACTGTCGTCACTGGATTTTTTATTGACTTTAACACTTGCGGATAATTTTCATGTATACAAAGTCTTCAATTTTCTTCGTTAGATTCTCGCTGGTATGTCTTTGGACGTCCTCTGCGTTCTGGTTGCTTCCTTACTGGTTTCTTTTTTGAGCTTGACTCTTCTTTTTCAATGGTTTTTTTTGCAAATATATTTCGGCGTCCCTAAATGCCCCGGCACGAATTTTTTGGGTTTTCGCTCTATACAGACTCAACCGAAAAACTATAGTTTAAATAAGGATATTCGTTATGTTTTGAAGCACAGATGAAATAAATTTACTCATCTGTTTTGATGTTCCGTAGTTCCTGGTGAAAAACAAACGCGAAAATGTCACAACTCAAATCTTACGTTTTCGTGTCAGAAAACACATTCACTCCTCCACGCATAATAATTTACATGTGAAATCGACCAAACTCCGTTGGTAAAGTAGTTTTCTAGTGAGCAACATAAGATAATTTTTTAGAATTTTTCCAACGTTGCATTTCTTACTTATTTTCACTGTCCCGAAATGCCCCCTATCCCGAAATGCCCCCTGTCCCGAAATGCCCCGGTCTCCCCTACCTATATTAAAATGAATATAAACACATTTTAAGCCTTATCGAATTTATTTATTTTAATTCAAACCAGTAATTAATTAATTCTATATCAGAATATAACATTTAAATTCCTATCCAATACATCCAGCAAATACTTTTGTCTACTCCCTTCATGTTTCTTTGCTTTAGTTCCATTGAAAACCAAGCTCTTCTCTCCTCAGCCACCATTCGACAGAAGCACCTCAAATGATGAATGATATCGCGCGTGTCTTCCTGACGTAAAAGTTTTCCTCATATTTCACACGTTCAAAGCCCCTTGGGCTCTACAGTTTTATAGTCATTGAATGATCGCCATAAAATCAGCCGGCAAAAAGATGTAGCTGATGAGGTATCAAGTAACTGCTCAAAGTGCTCAACACGGGGAAACTCGGTGTTACATCATATAAACACAGAAACTTCTCTCGCGTCATGCATATTTATCATACGCGGCAAAGTGTTGTTTTTCTCCGACCAAATGAATATATACGGGGACATAAAAGTTCGCTCGTGGGAAGCCAAGATATAGATATATGCCTCGAATTACGAACATCTCGGAATCTCGGTGAAAGCATCCACGATAATTCACCTATTCGCGTTCTGAATGGTGTGAATTATCGAGCAAGGCTTAGTTTTCCTGAAGTGATTCCATTTTTTGTCGACTGAAAAAAGTTTTTCCCTCAAATTTGATTATATTGATTCTACCAAAATCAGTTAAAAAATTTTAAATCTTCTTAGAATTATAAGAATTTTAAGAATTTTTTTTTTAATTCCTTTCTTAAATTTACAATTTCAAATTATATCAAAAAAAAAAAAAATACTCATTATTCAATCATCCTATAACCTTTCGGCGAATTTCACGAAATCTGTAAATTGACACGTACCATTTGTAATGATTCATCCCTAACAAGCTGAGGACACAAAAGAAACTTGAGGATTCGAAATATACTGTGGTTTGATGAAAAAGTCCTGGGGCAAAAAGGTCCATTGAATTTATTGACTTATGGGCTTGAATAGCATACCTACAGCACCACCTACGACAACCTATAATGCACGTTACATTATTGCTCGACCTCCAGTGGTTGCTACTTTCCTATTATTATTATTGGAATTCTGTTGTCGAGTCGTAAAATGCGAATCTTGTACCTCTGTCTGGAATTTTCGTCAATTTATGCGTTTCCCCCGGAAATCGCCGAAGTGAAGTCACTTTTTTCTCTTACGCTTCTCCAATATTACAAAGTGATTCTCATGTGGACATTTTTTTAAACTATTTATAAGGTGAATATTTCAACAATCAGTGAAAAGTTGTTTTTCCAACACGAGAAAAAATCTGATTAAAAGATCGTAGATGAATGGCAGATAAAAATATTTACACTTTCATCGAGCTTTTTATGTGATGAGAGACAACCTCATTCTATAACCGTAAATAATTAAATTTTTCATCGCCAACGACGACGCCTCATTTTTATCGCGACACGTTACCCAGTTCGTCAGTCCTAAAATCATCAATGAATTTTACATGAGCGCTCGGTATAACGCTATCGATTCTGCCTAGCCTTTTCCAGGACGGTGAATGTTGGACAACGTTCGCGCTAATTTCTTACTACTCATAGAGAAGTCACGAAAATTTTGAATACTTTTTTTGAAAATTAAGGTCAAAGTTGATATTTCACACCTCACGTTGTCTTGGGCTGTATAAAGTATATAATTGTCGAATTTTTTTAATACTACATAGAAACTAATGTTTGGTTCCAGCAAACATTCATTCAGTAAAATTTGGTCCAACCAAATGATAGTTAATTTTTATAACTTTTGTTGGTATATATCTTACAAAATGATTTGGATGATAGAACCATACATTTATTTTCATCTAACATTAACGTACAACTATATTTATAGTAAAAAAAAAGATTTTTTATATTAATGCAAGTAAAAATCATTAATACCGTTGGTGCAATAATATTTGTTTTTTTCGGCACTTTTATTGTCATCATCATCATCATCTTACTAAAATATATCGAACATTCCGATTTCGATTCAAATTTAAAAATAATAAAACATACTCAAGATCATGACACTTTTTTGCCTTAAAAAAATGACGGCCGACAAGAATTTTTCGAACTAGTCTGTTGAAAAAAAAATTTTCAGAAATATCTGATATTGTAACATGTTTTACATTTTATAAAAATTTTTTCGGAAGGTCTTTATTTCGAAAAAATATACCTTTTTTCGATATAATATTTTTTAGGACTGACCTTTGATTAGAAAAATATTTGTTGAGATAAAAAGACATATGAATAAAATAGCTTTTAGGAACAATAATTTTGGGAAAATGGGTTAGATGGACTGTCCCTCATCTTACATGAATATCTGTATTTGCCACAGCTCCTGAATGTAATGGCGTTTTCGAGTGGCTGCTCTCAGAGTGCTCTCAGAGCATTTTTCCGTGTGTAAGAAAGAGACAAAAGTG
>JAPYZL010212523.1:0-15298 GCA_030522825.1 Platygaster orseoliae | reverse complement strand
CATTGCTGGTATTGCGCCAAGCATCCTGTTTTTACAATACTCGAAATTACGCGTTTTTCCCGTTTTACGAAACTCATGTCATCGGGACGTGACAATTTCATTCGAAAGTTCTGATATTTTATATTTACACACTTCTTATCCTTCAATGTAGTAATAGTTATACTTTCCCAAAATTAGTTTGCAAATCTCTAGAGACAAATTCTGAGACATTATCAGAAACATCCATGTTAAAAAAACTGAAAAAATTAAAAAGAAAATTTCGAATAAAATCATTTTATTATTAAATAAATAATAATCTACATTTGTACAATTTCTCTTGTTTATAACAAATGTAGTTTTCATCGACGAATAATTTAAAAAATCATATGAAATTTATAAAAATAATAATAATCATTAAAATAAAATGATTATGATGAAAAATGATTGGAAACAAAGAAAATTTGGATTCTTGCAAGCCTTATGAAAATCTTCCGATCATGAATTCCTCTGTTGCATAAAATAATTGTATTGTTTAATAAATCTTGCAAAAAAAATTAAATAATGTAAATAAAAATATTAATCCATATAATAATAAACACAAATCAATAAATAAAAGATATACATTTCTACGATTCCTCTTATATCGAAAAAATTTAGTTTTCATCAATGAATAATTAAAAAATTTATCAAACGTATAAAAATAACATAATTATTTCAATAAAATTATTATGATTAAAAATAATTGAAAACGAATAAAATTTGAAATTTGACAACGTCAATAAAACTCTGTAGATCATAAATTACTCCCTCAAGTAAAATTATTTTATTATTCAATAAATAAAGATATTAAATTCTTCAATTTCTCCTGTTTGTAAAATGTTTTATGGATTTTAAACTTGAGAAAATTGAGATTTATTTTTATACAATTTCTCTTGTATCTAAAAAATTTACAGTTTTCATCGATAAACAACAAAAAAATTCATCAAACTTATAAAAATAATTTAATCATTTAAATAAAATGATTAAGATAAAAAATGATTGAAATCAAATAAAATTTGAATTTTCGCAAGCCTCATGAAAATCTTCGAATCATGAATTCCTCTGTTCCATGAAACTATTTTATTATTCAATAGATCTAATAAATAAAAATTGAATAATATGAACAAAAATATCTATAAAAATGAAAGTAAATTAAAATAATAAATAAAAGATCTACATTTCTACGATTCCTCTTATATCCAAAAAATTTACAATTTTCATCAATAAATAATTTAAAAATTCATCAAACGCATAAAAATAACATAATCATTTTAGAAAAATTATTATGATGAAAAATAACTGAAAACGAATAAAAATTTGAAATTTGATAAACTCAATGAAAATCTCCAGATCATAAATTACTCTTTTAAATAAAGTTATTTTATTATTAAATAAATGAAGATCTAAATTTCTATCGTTTCTCCTGTTTCTAAAAAGTTTCAAGGATTTCAAACTCGAGAGAATTGTGATTTACTTTTATTTTCGAGCTCGGGCAATCAAGTAAATGCTTGAAGCTTTATTGTACTCGGAAAAATAGCTTGGTCGGCCGCGGCTTTGTTAATGCCGAAGCGATAAAATATGATTTGCAGGCCTCATTATTATCAGAAATTACGAAAGTGAAATGAGCGTTAGCTCAGATTGCAGCGCTCTATAAAACATATAATGTATAGTGTAATGATGTTTTCTTTCACGTGCTGATCGAACCATAATCAGCTTCTCAAAAAACCATTTTCTTTTCCCAATTAATTTCAATAACTATTCGGTTTTCGACCTCAGCAATATTTCACGATATTAATGTTCGACATTTCATTCGTTGAATGATTGAATGAACCAGAGTTCAAAAGTTACGAAAACATTTCACAACGTGAAACTTCTAATGTCCAGCCATAGTAGGATCCACCATCAACATACGTAAGAAGTTTCATGTAGTAAAATTTCCAATTCAATTTAATTTTGTTATTCAGCAACATCTTGCAAACTTGTAATTTCTATACTTACCTCTCTTTGTATTTTTTATCTACCTACAACCGATGAATGCCCAAAAATCCTGAATCGAACTCGAATTCGAAAAAAGCCGAAAAGGCTTGATTGAAAAATGAAGCGCGTTATTCCACGTGAGAATGAGAATGCGCGATAAGATTATGTTTGATTAATGAGCGTTGCTGCTTCTGAACCTATCGAGTGCTTGTGACCGATAATTTATGACCGTTCACATAATAATGCGCTAATGATCGCTGTAACGAGTATTACGTTTCGTGATTGAGTCTTATCGATGATACAATAGAATCGTTAGTCAATGCGGAGAAAGTCGGTTATGTATAGAAAGTGAGAATTCATTCCCTGTTTCGCGCCTTGTTCAAAAGATAGTCCTGCACCCCTACTAATTAAAAACAATTAATCTGAATTTCCAGAAAAAATCATTTATGTAAGGAAATGGCGGATTTTGACATTCACGAAGAAATTTACTTGGATGTTCGAAACCGAAGAGATTATAATAAAATCTAAACTTCCAAGTAGAGAATTGCATGTTGCGTACAAAAAATTTTTCTGCTGTACCCTGTAATTTCAAACATCTCGACTTGTAATGACATTTCAGTAATGGAATCATACATGGAACTTTTACCCCGAGCAACGAGTCTTACGAAATTAGGGTTCCGGGAAGCAAAACGAAAGTAATTTCTTGGCGTAATTGAGGTGACCCTCGAGAATAGGGGGAAAAATGGAAAGTTTCGTTTTAGAAATTTCGAGTTGACAAATCTTAATTTGGAATTGTGGTCAACCGCTAATGGACAATCAAGTGTTACGCTATTTTTTAGCAAAATGAAGAGGTTTCGTGTGTAGATAATTGAAAATGCTGTTGAAGAAAATAATCGTTGGGAAATGATTTTTGAAAAAATATATCTGAAAATTTCAATTTGATTTGTGAAATTTTTTCTGTGAATAATGTGATAGGGAAATATTGTGAATAAACTAAAAGTTAAAATTATGAAGATGACGTTTGCAGATATGGTTTCACAAATATTATTATTTTTTTTTTCAAACTACTAAATACGTTGAAAAATTATTGGTTTATCATATAAACATTCTGTAGTGATATTCGATCAAAGCTTGTTTATTTATTAAAAGTCATTCATAAAAAATTCAAAGTTAAAATTGTAAAATTGAGAAAGTTGAATTTATTTTCCTGAAAAAAAGTATTTAATTGATAAAGACCTCGATTTTCTTAAAGATTATTTTTCATTTTCTAAAATACAAAATTTAACTTTTTTTTCCCCGCCAAGATTGAAAAACTCAACATTTTTTTTCCATTTTCAATATTATCCAAAACCACATATTTCTCTCATGAAATTTCAAATTTACAACATTTACTTTTTCCATACTAAAAAATTAAAACATATTCATTATTTTTCGTTCCGAAAATTAAAAAATTTCAACATCATTACTTTCGTTTCAAAAATAATTAAAAACTGCATGTCTTCTCAATAAAATTGAAACTTTCAAACTTACTCTTTTTCCAAATCAAGAGAATTAAAACCCGAAAATCACTTTTTCGTTTGAATAATTCAAGAACTTAAACATCACTTTTTAATTTTCATAACACCAAAATCTCAGTATTGGACATAAAAAAAATCAGATTTTTAACACTTTATTTTTCCATTCCCAAAAATTATTTTTTCGTTCCAAGAGTCCGAAAACATTCCTTTTTCTGTTTTTGAAATAATCCAAATTTCAATGTTTTTTTACGAAATTTCCAATTTCTACATTTCCTTTTTCCATTCATAAAAAATAAACTTTCTTAGTTGATATCAGTCGAAACATGGCGATTTCAAATATATGAGAAAAAGTCATTTTCAAGGAATTTTTTCAAATTCTCTTTCTTCTTGAATTAGTCAATTGCTTAGAAAAATAAAAAATACGTGTAGATCCAGAATCACAAAATTTTCTCTGAAATAATAAAAATTCAAATTATGTATAACGTCATTTCGGAATTTCCACAAAGCCAATTTTCAAATCTTATCATTTTTTTTAATTAAAATTAAAAGTTGAACACAATGGCAAAGAAAAAATATGTTTTTGATGATGTCCTTTTTCCAAATAAAAATATTCATAAGGTTTTCGAGTTTGGGAAAGTAAAAATTATGAAATAACTGAAATGAAAGTAATTGTATTCAAATATTCAAGAGTAATATAGCTATGTGAATTCTAGCGCCGGGGTTCCCTGGGCGAAGTCCCTTGGCACAGTACAATAATTTTTCAGTTGTCTGAAATTATCAAAGATTTCTGAGATTTTTCAAAGTTTCCCTAAAATTTTTGCTCGACGCATTACTGATAATTATATGCTTTTCAAAAATCTCGGCAAATTGCAAATTTTTTACGAATGTCAGAAAACTCTAGAAATTTTAGATAATTTTGATAATTTAGAAAAACCAAAAAATTTTCTCCGCTAAAATCCGCACAGCTATACTACTTTTGAGTTTTTAACTACTAATATTCCACTTAGAAAAGTGACTTAAGTCTCTGCGATTTTAAAAGTTGAAGAATTTCGCCTCACTTTCAAAAAAACAAACTCAAATTCTTTTTCTTTCATATAAGTCTTGCGCTTAATTCTTCCCCATGAAAATTTTCCTAACATTTTTAATCATAAGTTTTTCTCAAATCTCGTTTAACTGAAACTTCCTTGATAATGTCAAAACAATAAAATTGAAGCATGTCAGAAAACTTTGATAATTTCAGAAAACTGAAAAATTTTCTGCGCTAGAATCCTCATAGCTATACCACTTTCGAATTTATAACTACTAATTTTTCGCCTATAAAAATGACATCAGTCTCTAAGATTTCAAAAGTTAAAGAATTTCGTCTAATTTTTAAAAAAACAAACTCACATACTTTTTTTTCATATAAGTCTCCAAATAAATTCTTCCCCATTAAAATTTCTACTAAAATTTTTGTTCGACATGTATTATTACCAAAAATTCTAAGCTTTTTGAAAATCTTTTAAAATAAAGAGTTCTTACAAATGTCAGAAAACTATTCACATATCAGAAAACAAAAAAATTTTCTGCGCTAGAATCCCCATAGCTATACTACTTTCGAGTTTTTAACTACTAATTTTTAACCTATAAAAGTGACAAAAGTCTCTAAAATTTTAAAAGTTAAAGAATTTCGTCTAACTTTCCAAAAAACAAACACAATTTCTTTTTTTTCCCAAATACATCTCGCACTAAACTCTTTCAAATGAAAATTTCCCTCATTTTTCCTCACCGTGCTAGCGTTCGCGTGCAAACCGCAACTTTCTTGCAATAATTCGAAAGGGCATCTTTTCCAAAACTCGCGTTTAATCTACGATTCTTCGTGACCGATTCGTGTTTTCATTTCGCAAGTATTCATTACGATCTCAAAGGTTACAGGAAGATTTGAAATGGCGCATTTTTCGATCGTGTAATTAAATTAATTCGCCGTGAAGTGAAACGTCGAAACGCGATGCGTAACCAACAATTTCATCAATTGAAAAATAACCTCGCGAGGCAGCAGGTTTTTCAACTTTTTTACCCATATCCAGTTTCCCAAGTTCTTCTATATTTCGTTATCATTATTATTTTTTCCTTTTGTTTCATCCTTGAAACTCATTACATGCGTAATAACTTCCTCATGTTCACTCGCGATCTCTCATCAGCTTGCAACAAAATGACGAATTGATGGAGCGAAAAATAAAAGTTCTCGATGCAGAATATTTTATTGCACAAAATTGTTTATGTCATGGCACATTATTTATTTAACGCCTTGAGTGATTTGTCGCGTTTTTTCTCAAGGCTCCGCAATCTTACTGTAAAAACGTCGAATTCATTCACCAGGTTTTTGCCCTCCGCGGCGATTTTTTCAATTTCCTCGGGATGCAGATCTTCACGGTGCAAAATTTGCATGGATCGTCGAGCGTTGACTCGTAAACTTGCCTCGAGAGTTTCGATTTGCTCCCTTATTTTGTGCAATTTTTTTAGTCTTGATTCCGTTTTCTTGTAGCAATTCATCTCGTGCTTTTGTTCTGCAAAAGCGATACCAAAGAGTTGAAAATTTATTTACAACATGATTAATTACATTTTTACTAATTATAAGGAATGTTGTATTACCTGAGAATGGATGATAACGATGAAATTCAGGGATTTGTATATTTTCACTACTTGAAATGTACAGCTTGGATTGTCGAAACGGACTGGAATAAAACTTATAGAAATATGTCATATTTTGCGAAACTTGAAATAGACATTTTATCGTAATTGCAAGAAAATGAACACTGTGATAACATTGTACGCTCCGTACAGCACGTACAAATAATCATCTATAATGAGTTTTGAAAATGTTTTTTAATGTGAATTTCAGTGATTTGACATTGATTTATTCAGTGATTGTATGTTTTCGATGTGAAGCGATGATATACTTTAACGAAAAATTAATTGCCTCGCTAAAAATAACTTTAACATGTATCGAATTTCGTGTTTATTCGGGTTTGAGTGATACTGCATTTTTTTCAGATTTTAACCTTGAAATTTATCGAAAGGAAAAAAAACCTAAAATTTCTTCAAGTGGGATTTGACTCGTGTTAGAATCCTGTGTATTGAACTGGAAAGGAAACAGAATTTTTCATTTGCAAAGTTGAAAAAACATAAGTTTTATAGGAGAAGAAACGTTTAGAAATTAGAACATACGAACAATTTTCTCTCCAATTTTCAAAATCAAACAGTTGTTTTGTTCTAAGAATTTGGAAACAAATTTAACTAAGACTTTAATTTTGAAACTTTAAATTTAACTAAACTTAACAAACACCGCTTCGTTCCAAAATTGAAAAACTTGAACATTTGTATCTCTATTTCCAAGATTATTTACAACTAGGTTTTTTTTTGTGAAATTTCGAATTTTCTTTTATTTTTCCATGCTTGAAAATCAAAACCTATCCATTTTCCGTTTCAACATTTCAAAAACTTCAACATCACTTTTTTCTTTCTAAAAATAATGAAAAACTCGATATTTAACATAAAAAAATCAAAGTTTGCAACATTCCATTTTTCCATTTTCGAGAAATCGAATTCCAACAATCATTTTTTGGTTAGAAGAATTAAAAAACTTTATGATTCCCTTTTCTGTTTTCAAAATAATCCAAATCTGATTGTTTTTTTATGAATTATAAATTTCTGAGATTTCTGTTTGCATTTCTCAAGAATGTACTCTCATAGTTTGAATTACTCAAAACTTGACTACTTAGAATATATTAAAAATTTAGTGATTTTCAAGCAATCGACTTTTTTTATATATGTTATTTATTTTATGTTATGTATTACATAAATAATGTAATTTTTTACTGTTTTGTTAGTTGATTTCAATTTTTTTAAACATATTTCGACATAATTTCTACACATAAATCCGTCAAAAATTGAAACCGATATATCAGTCGAAAAAACTTTCTATAGTGTAAATTATAACTAACAAACTGGCTAAAGTGACTAATTTATAGTCAAGATATTTGAATAATTCAATAACTTCAATATCTCCTTTTTCATGTCCATAAGAGTCAAAATCCAAACACTTACCATAAATAATTCAAAGTTTACAACATTTGATTTTTTTCTACGACTATTTACTTTCTATTCTACTACTATGTATTCTACTACTATTTTTTTTACAACTATTTTTTTGGTCCAAAAGTTCAAAAACTTCAACGTTCACTTTTCTGTTTCCGAAGTGATAGAAATCTGAATGTTTTTCTTATGAAATTTGAAATTCACACACTGAGAGGAAAATCTAGTACTTTCTACTAAAAAATAAAGTAACTTTTACTATTCAGTATTTCATAATTCAAAATATTTATATTGTGGTGTTTGGCACATAGTATAGTAGTTGTAGTTGTTTCCAGTGAAACTCATATATGTATAGTAATACTCATTGAAAATATGTAGAAATTTTGATCATGTAATATGATAGATAATAAAATAACAATAAAATATGATATTGTAAAAAGGACGAGATGTATAGTAAAAAACAAAATAAGTAAGTAAATTTGTAACAAAAAAAATTATATATATTGCTACAATATCATTTGAAAATATTTACAATATGGGATTGCAGGTCATTTCACCGAATCCGTTTCTCCGACGGATCATTTCTCCGGCGGGACAATACTCTGAAATCAAAAACTCCGTAACCATTTCTCCAACGACCAAGTTCTCCGTTTCCATTTGTCCGAATGACCATAATTCTGAGTATTTTTTATTTCCGAATGACCTTTCTTCCAAATCATGTTACGGAATGATTTTGCATTTTTGGTGTTGCAAAAGTTATTATATTATATAACAAAAAATACAATATGTCTAAGTGATTCCCGTTTACTATACAGTAATGTAATAATTAAAATAATTTTTTTCAGTGTAAAACAAGTTACTGTGTTTTTTTCTCAGTGCATGATGTATTGAGGAAGGGTGAGAGTTGAAGGCTTCTTTATAATCGTATCAACTACCTTAGAATATCTAATCGTGGGTCGCGCATTATACGTTAAGATTCTCATAACGTAAATGCATACCTATAAGATTTCAATGCTCGTTACCTCGCGCGTCATGGGCCTTTATTTATTTTCTTTCCGGCCAATGGGAAAGCTGCTTCGCGAATCTGATTCGCGCCCGTATTGTGTTTACGGACTAACCTTTGTCCCTCCGGCGGGGCCCAAAGGAAAATTCGCATCGTCCGAGCGTGGAAAACGTCGGGACTTATCAATCCTCGCGAGTATCTCGTTTCACTTCCTTTTTCTTTTCAATTATTCAACGTAATATTGCTTCTAAAAATGAAAATTCTTTATTCCATAAACAAGTGCAAACGAATATTTTCCATTATTCCATTAGCATTCTGATTCTGAAAATCTACATGGGAATCTATCAAAATACTGCAGTAGTGAAAGTTGATGAATATGCAAAAAATCAATGAAAAAATCAAATTCAAAAAATTGACGATGCATTAGAAAATTAACTATAAATTATTATAATAATCACTTTGAAAATAGTACAATAAATTCTAAAAATAACAGCTCTAGTTTGCGAATCGATTTTCAAGATTCTGTAAATGACAGATACACTTGCAATCCTGAATTTTCCCAGGATCTTCCAATATATGCAGATTTTTTCAAAGGATCGTCTACGCTTGATTATCACACACATAAGAGTTTTTAACGATTTTTGCCGACGCCGACGATGCCAGCAACGATTCCCGGTTTTGCTACCATTTTTCAAATCCTTTCTTATCCGGTCGTCGGAACTTGGTATAGTGAGTTATCCCGGCATTGGGGCGTGGTCCACGGCGTGAAATCGTGTCGAGATTTATCTCTAACTCGCCTTCTATTTCCCATCTTGTCCGATCTTTATATCTGAGCGCACGCATTTTTATCAAGTTTTATTTCCTTCGTCGCGAACATAGAATTCAATTTTGGAAAAAATCTCTCGAAAACTGGATGATTTGTCGACTGGACCTGGAACGAGAAAAATGACATCGGTGTTTAATACTTAGAATTAGTTGTTCCCATTTAATGATTTCGAGTAGAAATATTGTTAAGAAAAGTCTATTATATAATAATATAATACAATAATAGAATGAAATAAAATATAATAATTTAAAAAATAATGTAATATAATAATAAACATGCATTGAAGAACAAAAAACACGCATAGAAGAACAAAAACACGCAGAGAAGGACAAAAACACGCAGAGAAAAACAAATACACGCATAGAAGAACGAAAAACACGCATAAAAGAACAAAAACACGCAAAGAAGAACGGCGTCTACACTGAAAACGAATCGCCGGTCGTAAATGTACGTCCTCTAAGTCGCTTATGAAGTGCTAGAAGCAGTGGCGTAGTGAGGGAGGGGGAAGGGGGCAGCCGGAATTCGAAGACACTTTTCAATGTCCAAAACACTTTTTAAGGTGTTTTATAAAATTCTAAGACACTTTAAAACGTCTAAGTCTCTTCTTTGAGTGATAAATGCAACAATTTAAGACAATCCTCCAAGTGTCTATTTCGAAATCAAAAGACCTTCAAAAGTATCTTTACCGGAATTCTAGAAATTTTCGAACGTATAAGACACTTCTTAAACTATATTATTCGAAGTTCCAAGATATTCAGAAATATCCAAGACACTTCTTGAAATGCCTTATTTAAAATTCTAAGACACTCGATAGTGTCTTGTTCGAAATGCTAAGACACTATCGAATGTCAACACAATTCTTGAAGTGTCTCATTAGACATTCTAAAACACTTTAATGTTTTTTATATCGAATTGTGAGACACTTTGGATTAGGTTAGGTTATGTTCAAACACTTTGTACAAAACACTCTTGAAGACATTTTAAGAAAATTCTAAGACACTTTCAAACGTCTGACACACTTATGCTTGAAGTGATTTATTACCAATTTTTTGTAGACACTTCTTGAAGTGCCAAGCTAAAATTCAAAGATCTCATGACGTTTGTTTTCTGGAATTGTAAGACACTTTTTAAAGTGTCTTTGAAAATCCAAAGATATTCAGACATTTCTAAGACACTTTACAAAGTGTCTTACTCGAAAATCAAAGACACTCAGAAGCGTCTCATTCGGAATTTTCATAACTCTCGAATCTCTGGGATACTTCGTAAAGTCTCTTATTTGAAATAATTATGACACTCCAATGTGTCTTATTCGGAATTTCAAAACACTCTTAAATGTTGAAGACACTATTCGAGGTGCTTTACGAAAATTCGAAGACACTTTAAAACGCCTAAGATACTACTTGAAGTGATTTGTAAAAAATTTGAAGACGCAATCCTTAAAGTCTTATTTTGAATTGAAATTTCTTGAGAAGTATCTTCTCTGGAACTCTTATACACTTTCAAGTGTCTAAGACACTTTTCGAAGTGTTTTTTAAAAATTTCCGAGATATTGTCAATTTCCAAGACACTTGTTGTAGTATCTTATTTGAAATTCGAAGACAATCCAATGTGTTTTATTCGGGACTCTGAGACACTTTTCAATGCCAAGAACTGGCTAGAAGTGTCTTTTTGGAGCGTATGTTTTGCAAAAATGAGTTTTTAATTTTTTCGGCTGCAAAAAAATAAAGAAACTTTGAAAATGCTGAAGAAAAATCTGTTTGAGACAGAAAGGTTTGGAAAGGAGTCGATATAAAAATGTCGCGAAAGAAGGAAGTGGGTCGGAACGAGGTGAACTATTTACCCATGCTCGAACCGGTTGCGGTAATACAACAATAGCGCACCGAACGAGCCGCGATAGAAAGGAAAATGGCTTTATAATAATCGCGGTACGAGCCAAGGTCCCGAAGAATGATCGTCGGTCGTGGGTGTGTTTCCTCCGGATCGCGCCCGGGAACAATGTGACATTACGGTAAATGACTAGGCAGGCCTTTGTTGCTTCGTGCTCGCATAAACTGCGATTCTCTGGGCCTCAAGTCTCAGAGGAATCCGGAAACACATTGTTACGTAACGAGGTATCGGTGTCTCGGGCCACGCAAATAGCGCAATTATTATCGAAAAGGTTGCAGAATCATCTGGGATGATTTTGCAAAGATCAAAGAAAAAATTTTGTTTACCGACAGTGTAACTACGGTAGGAGACTACAATGTCGAAACAGTAATGACCAAACATTCATTTACTCATATTTCTAATCAGAAATCACATATTCTTGCAATTTTTTCCAATTATATTTATAGATAGTGTCATTTTTGTCAAATGTTTGCGTTTTCTCAATGTGAGTATATTTATCATTTATTACTTATTACTCTAATTGCAATAAATGATGGAAAATGAACCAAACCTGTAAAAATATTGTAAGAAAATTACGAAACATATGTCGAAAAATACTAGATAAGAATAAAATGTCTTTTACAAGCCTCGGTCTTTTACAAGCCTCGTAATCAGAGTCGTGACTACCGTTCGTTTGCACGATAGAAGCGCGAGTTGGGGTCGATACTCGTTTAACGCTTTTACCTTTGCCCGGTGCCAGCGCTAAACTCTAGAGCGGCTATCTCGCGGACTCGGGAAAGCGAGCCCGTCGTGACGGAACTTTCCTGCACTTCCTCCAGCTGCTTCCCAAGCTTCTCGTGCTGCACCAAGATTCGGGTAATCAAGGGCAGTACAGCATGTGAAAATTTACTGCTGCAACTCCAAAATCGTGGAATTAGGCTCTAGTTTCAAAATATTCTGAGTTTCTGGGGAAATATAAGTCGAAATCAAAGTGTAAAATTTTACTTATTCCCTTAAATTTATTATTTATCATGTTTCTTCAGTATTTACAGAACTTTTGATATTGCTATGAAGCTTATTCCTGGAACGATATGTTTCGAAGATCAATTATTGCAATTACTTGTATAAAATAATTAATAGTTATAAAAGCATGATCTATCATTCCGAGTTTTTTCAATGAATTTATCTCGATCAGCAAATCTACTGCGGAATAGCTCGTACCATTATTGAAATATAAATCTCTGGACGACGCAATAATCAAGTTGCGATTCTTGCGCCTGATTGACAAAAAAATGGTGGATATCAAGGGCGGTAGCGACTCGTGATGAAAGGTATGATCCTTTCGAGCAAATGAGAATTAATGGATACAATCGGTAATAAGTGTTAACAATCCAGTCGCGCTGAAATATCCAACTGCATTTTAAAGTGTCACGCGAGCTCGATGATACTCGGGCAACGCGCCTTGCTACCTTGCCAGATTACCTTTCCAATCCACGCCGCTTACGCTCCAGGTCTTCACTTTTATTATCATCCCGCGGTTTTGCAAGGACGCCGATAGTTGGCAGCACTTTTCAGCTACGTTTTAAAAATATTTAATTATTGTTGGAATAAACTTCAGAGTTCTGAGATATTTGAGGTTATGTACAGAGCGCATGAAATTTCAAATATTTAAATTAACGTATCTTTTTAAGAAAAAATCACTAGTGACTGTTCAGTAGCTTGTTTTTAAGAGTAAAAGTAGTACTATAATTATGATGACAATTAGAAACAGAAACAAAAAAGTTTTTTTGCGTTCTGTACATAAGCTCAAATATCTGAAAATTACTTCAGATTGTAGACCTGTGCAGTGGATTATTTGGTGAATTGTTTTTCGAGTCGATTTTCGCACCTGGATTTTCGCTCGTCGCGCGAAAGCCAGTTTAACATCGGCATGTGGGAGTCTGTGATATGGTGCCCAGTTCACGCCACATCACGACCTGCCGGCTGGTTGTGTCTCCTTTTTTTGCATGAACCAACTAGTCTTTTCCGCATTCCCTTCGCTCGGTGGTTCAATCTATACGAGCATGCGAGAAAACTATGCAAGGTTAAGGTTTTGGCACCAGTTTAAGGTTTTTTAAATGGTTCCTGATACCAACAATACCGATACGACAAATTGTGTTTTTATTTTGTAAAAATATAGACATCCTCTAACTGTCTAATTTTTAACAAATTTTATATACGTTTATACATTGAAACATTCATCAATATTTTTCGAAATCAGAAAATTTTCTGGATTTCTGTATTGATTTATATCTTGAATATTTTCAACTTTTCCAACTATTCACGATGTAGAAAAAAAAAAAAAATTTGAAAGAATTTACTTTACTTTCTATGTAACGCTAGAAAATTTGAAAAATTTTCAATGCATTTTGAAAAAATATGACAAAGAGTAAAGTTTAATAGATTCATAAACATGTTCTGAAATCTTACAAATTTTTCGAATATTTTTAAATCATTTAGGATCTCCTTAAATTGTCAATGGTTTTTTATTTCTCAGTATTTCCGAATTTCAAACATAAAACAAGGAACCTGCAACTTTCCAAATCTACATAAAATTCGTCTCAATTTTCAAAATTTTCCTTCAAATAATACATTTTTAAAGTACTTTTTAATTTTTAAAAATAAAAAAAATTTTTGGTAACTTTTTTGTGTACGTTAAAGAGAAATATGTAAATGAAAGTAATTCACAATGTGAATTGCTCTTTTTCTAAAATGGCAAAAATTGAATTTGATAGAATTATTCATACGAAAGATACTTTTTCAAAATTTCTTAAACTTCAAATACAATTACAACTTTCATTACTTTTCAAATTTTGATAAAATTAACATTAACTTTATCCAGATTCGTTTTGAAAATGGAAAAACACTATTATGCAAATTTTAAAATCATTGACGATATTCGAAAAATGTCAATGTTTTACGATTTATTACTGTTTCCAAATTACGGCCATGATACAAGCAATCCATAATTTTTCAAATAACACTAAAATTTGTCTAAATGTTTATGATTTTCCGTAATTTTTTACTACTTTTAAATTTTTCAAAATCATAATAAAAAATTAGTTAAATTTTCATACACGTTTAAGAGAAATATATTAACGAACATAATTTATAGGATAAAATATCTTTTTGTTTTTTTTTTTTTGAATCATGAAAATGAAATTTGATAGAATTATCGATGTAAAATATAAAACTTTTTTAAATTTTCGAAATCTCACATACAAAAACTTTTTAATTCGTATTGGAAATGGAAAAACATTATCATGCAAATTTTAAAACAATATTAACTTCTTTTAAAATTCTGTATTTTTTAACGAACTTTTTTTTATTGATTTTACAAGAGTGAGGTATTTAGTTCTCCTATCTACCAAAAAATACTCTTGCAAGACTGATGTTCTGAATTTTTCACAAATCTTTTAAGTATTTTCGAATCATTGACGATCCCCGAAAATTGTTAATGTTTTAAATGATATAAACAAACATAATATTATAAGTGACCAATCACTTTCCGAATTTCACTAAATTTCGTCCAAATTTTTAAGATCTTCCGTAATTTTTTACTGCTTTAAAATTTTTAGAATTATAATAAATAAATGGTAAAATTTTTGTATTATGTAAGCAAACATAATTTACAGGATGAATGATCTTTTTTCTGAAATCCTATAAATTAAATTTTAACAATTATATACATGAAACATAAATTTTCAAAATTTTTGATATCTTTAATACAACGCTAACTTTGTTATTCATATCGGAAAGTGAAAAATACTATAATGCAAATTTTAATAGTATATTGTGCGACTAGTTGGAAAAGGAGAACATTCCACGAGCGTGGAGTTTGCCACGCGAGCGTAGCGAGAGCGGTAAACACGCGAGTGAAATGATTCTCCTTCGACCACTAGTCGCACATAATACTTTATTCAACGACCGCGAGGAATATGTAATTGAGGGGAGGACAAATACCTGACTGATTGACGC
>JAPYZL010212452.1:0-31048 GCA_030522825.1 Platygaster orseoliae | reverse complement strand
TTTTTTTACTTTTTTTGTCTACATCCTGCGACAGTGGCGCCGATATGCATTATATTTTTTTTATTGGTGAAATTGTCGCCGGAAACTCATCTAGACGTGGAGTCGCAGAATGTAACAGCTAGGCCTGGGCGGTACTATATCGATTGTCGAAATATCGACAAGTTAAAAACAGATATCAAAGATGATAGTATCACAAGTTGTTCATCAAGAACATTAAAAAAACCAAAATGTTGAAAATAGTGATGGAACAAAGAAATTCAAACACAAAAGGTGTACAATTTTTCAATCCCGTACTAAAATTTGTATTAAAAAAATATCGATCGAACGTATATTATCATCAACAAGTATAATCGACGACTATTAAAAAATGAAGTATAATCAGCATAATCATCACAGTACTGCACATTACTGCACAGTATTGCAGATTTGAATCAAATTACAAATTTTTCATGTACCAAATTGATTTTACAAATTCGAATTCAGACAATGAAATAAAAAAACACCCAATTGAAAAATGATACCTACTCATATGAAAAGCATACAGTATTTCATATCGTTCCATTTTTTTATTTGGATTATTAAAAAATCACTGCAATTAGAGTTAATGGTGAATTTGTGTTTCAAAAGAAGTGTACTTGCTTTTTGAACAGCTGTAATTGAATTTATGAGGATTTCAAATTAAACCATTTCTGTATTTAGAACTTGTATGCAAAATGTGTGCATAAATGAAAAATTATAATTTAAGATTGAATAATTTGAATAGTAATTTGTTGCGAAAAAATGTTACAATGAAAAAATTGCCCACTTTCACTTTTAAATCAAAAAATACGTCTTACAATTTTGACTAATTGTCAGAATAAAGCAATTCCTAAAACATTATACTTTATAAATTTTGCGTGACAATTTTCTGAATTATATTTACTACAAAATGAAGAAAAGTAAATAGGGAATCAACAAATAAGTAATAGTTATGTTTATGGATATATTGATTTAAAAATAAATTCCCTTATCAAAATACTTTGTAATTTACATATTTTTTCATACGAAAAAAGCCTGTTATGACTATTAAACGCCACCTAAAATTTGATGTTTAAAAATTTTTTAAATTTTCCAATGCCGAAATTTCGACGATATAAACTTGCTGCTTCCGGCTGCAAGATTTTCCAAATCCCGTTGGCAAAAAATCCTCCCGTAATGTGGTCTATTACACTACTAGTCATGTCATATACTATTATGAGAACTAGATAATGTTTTCAAAAGTTTGCATAAAAAAATGAAGTTTACTACATCCTTATAAACAAACGTATATAAATGAAGAAATTGCTAATCATCATTTAATAATTATCAGGCACGAAAATTGTGATTTTTGCGACTGTTTGTAACACTAAATCATGATTTTAGAGCCTTCAAAATGAAAAAAAATGTTCGAAACTGTGATGTGATGGGTTTGATTTAGGCTCAGACAATTTTACGGCTCAGGTTCGCCAAAATCAACTTCGTACTCCCAGGTACAAAAATAGCTATTGATTGAATGTACAGCAAAGTAGAAGAGTTTCAAAAAATTAAGGAACAAACGAAAGAAAAACATTTATAGGTAAAGATTAAACAAAAAAAAAAAGAAAAATGAGTTTTCGATCTAAATAGATTATGTCATATACTTAAAATTGGTATTTTAAAAATGTTTATTTTATATTTGTGAAATAGAATGAATATTTTATTCGCATCAATAAAACTGCATATTCAAGTGGTTGGAGTAAAAAATGATTTTTTCCCATGCATTTGTAAAAAAAGCCACTTTATATCTATGGAGGGTACTCGGAAATCAGCGGGAAATATCAACAAAAACCCTGGGAAACATTCATTAATCACGGATCAGGCAACTTTCTTCTCTGTGATCCGGGATTTATGAATATTTCCCTAAGGTTTTATTGATAACTCCCGCTGATTTCCGAACACTCCAAAAAGAGGATTTTGTTCCTGCGTTCTATAAAAATGAAGTGGCCACTTTTACACATGCATGGGAAAAAATATTGTATGCTACAAGGGAGAAAAAGGATGATTCCAACAAGTGCAATCGCGCACTCGCTTCGCTCGTGCCCAAACTTTGCACTCGTTGGAATCATCCTTTTTCTCCTTTGCAGCATAAATATTTATTAAAACATACGCCAGAACTGTCCGAAATTTTAATGAAAAATGAGTATATTATTAGACAATAGCATAATTTCGTCTAATGACTCTAAATTCAATTGAAAAACATTCTCTCATGACACGTTAAATTAAGATAGTTGACTTCAAACAATAATTTTATTCCTATCACTATAGAAAAGGATCAAATGATCAAATATAACATGATAAGTAGTGTAATGGACGATATTACTGGAGGATTTAACTCTAATTTTGCATTCAGTTGAATGAAAAAATTTGCAGTTAAAAATGAATCAAAGATGAAATTCTAAGATATTAATTTTGATTTTATAAGTAAGAATTTTTTGACGAGTTTATTTGGACCATTCAGTGCAAGTTCTGATAGTGCGAACTATTTCTAGTGTGAAAGAAAATGATGATGTGATTAAAAATTTTGTTTATTTTATTATATTTGAATTTTTTTTTTTTGATGACTGTTGTAATATATTCATTACTTGTTTATTTATTCTATGAATGTTAACATCATCGAGCGAACTTGAAAAACCGACTATCATCGATAATATGTGGATTAACCTGCTTGATAATGAAGATGATCGATCTTCACCTTTCCAATGTACCTATCGTCACCGATTGTCATTCTCGGTAGACGATTTACTCTTCCAATGTATATATCTTTATTGATTATTATTATTCTCGGTAGACGATACCCAGACCTAGTGGCAGTCAGGGGCGTAGGCATGGAAATAAAAAAAATGAACAACTGTTACTTTTATATCTACATTAAATGTATGTATTAGGCATCATATGATTCAGTTTTGTCGATCATAAAGATTTCACGCACTCAAATTATTCATTTAAAAAAATTGTGAGACTGCTCATGAAGAGATTTTAACATTCGGTTCATTGAAGTCAAGTACTGGAGTTTACATTGAGATTTCAATAAATTGCAGTCTCTGGAAATCATTTACGATTTTCATTCATCTCATCAACTTAGAACTTGTAAACCTTTGCTTTTAAACATGTAAACTGAAGGGAAGAAATATAATTCAAAAAATTAGTACAATATTGAAATGCCTATGCCTCTGATGACAATGCAAAAGTAATATTTTTATCTTTTGATCTCATGCATGTATTTAGTTGTTAATAATACCAGACTAACTTTGTAGAATAGAAGCTTTTTCTACAACCGCGGTAAATAAAAATGTGTTGACATTGTGACTGAATTTTGAGATCGAAAAAATGATTTTTCCTGATTTCGAACGAAACTTTATTGGGTGGTCAAAGCTTCATGATGCTGCGCATGTTAGTGATGCGATACAAATGCACGTAGATGTCGTTTGCACTTTCATACATTCCATAAAGACATATGTGCATGGACGGATCTTCATTTGTCTTTCGAAGTAGATTCTTGAGCCATTTTTATAGAGCTTTTGGCGTTTATTGTATAAATTTTTTTTTTCATTTTGGCGTTCCTGAAATAGCCCAGGAAAATTGTATGCGGAAGGGTATGTATACATTTGTAATTGATACAAATGTGTATTCATCATTGTGTAATTTCGAAAAAGAAAATTATTAACTTAGGTTTCTGAAACGTAAAACAAATATGAAAAGACACATGTAAATGATATAAATAAACTTACAAATGGAGTAAAATTGAGGAATATTTGAAATAATAAAGTAAATATACCCTCGAGTATGGAATTTTTAAGGTAGTTTCGCAGGTGCCTTTTATTAATTGTCTTTTCTTAGCCTGAGTAATAAGTTTGCCTGAATACTTCCAAACTAAGTTGATTTTTTCATAAAGATCATTATTTAGATTGAAAATAATTTTTTCACTCTGAGTTTTTTACTTATTATCGCAAGCTGAGATTTAAAATCTCAGTAAATATTCTACATTTTCAAGAAAAAGTTAACTAAACATTAATGTCTCACTTTTTCAGATCTAAAGAGTAGACGTAGAAATTTTTTCAAATCTATTTTCACATCCAATATTCCGCGCGAAATCTTGTTACTGTCTCTAGAAATTTCGAAGCCCAAAATAACTGGACTCTTTTTTTTTCACAAATAAACGTAGAAACGTAAAAATCGTTCGACGAAGAAATTTTTCATTAAACCAACAGCGATATCTCCGTACCAAATAAATAATCCACAAGTTTCTGGAGTGTTAAGCTTCCAATGCCCTTTATTGCATCTTCTTCAGAACATTATAAAATACTTTAAATCCTCCTTATAAAAACACATGATCGTTGACAATGAATTTTCTCCAACTATCCTCTTTCTTTGCATCTCATAAAAATTATGAGGAGTTACAATTCAACAAATCACAGAACGAAAAAACCACTATTTTTACGAGATGCAAAGAAAGAGGATAGTTGGAGAAAATTCATTGTCAACGATCATGTGTTTTTATAAGGAGGATTTAAAGTATTTTATAATGTTCTGAAGAGGATGCAATAAAGGGCATCGACAGCTTAACACTCCAGAAACTTGTGGATTATTTATTTGGTTCGGAGATATTGCTGTTGGTTTGATGAAAAATCTTTTTTTTTTAATTACATCATATATCGGTTTGTAATTTTGTTATAATACGACTCTAACCTCAAAGTTTGTCGTTTGGACGGGCTTTGAGACTATAATCGTGAAATAGTATATTCCATTACTAGGAGGATAAAATCATTTTAAAACTCATATGATTACAACGCTTGCCTTCAGATCGCGTTGCCACTCTCAGATTCGTAAAAAAAACATTTCCACGCCAGTGAATAAATAATTATACTATCAATCGTTCTGATTTTCATTATAAGTTTTTCATTATCTTGACGATTGTTTTTTTGTTCTCGAGTTTTCTATACAGGGTGTCACAGGGTAAGTTAAGCAGCCGGGAAACTAAGAATCCTCGCAAAATTCTAAGACGAAAGTTTCTTAGTCATTTTTCACAAAACTCAAAAATAAAAAAGTTATTTAAGTTTGAAATTTGACCAATGAACGCGCTCTTACGAGGAGTGGGGATAAAAACCACGGACTAAACTTCATCCAAATTTTCTGCATATTTTTCTGAGTAGAAATGTCCTTTGCAGTTTTTCGAAAAACTTAAAATCAAAAAAGATATTCGAGTTAGAAGTTCCGACCAATCAGATTTCTCAGATTTCAAACTTAAATATCTTCTTTGATTTTGAGTTTTGTGAAAAGTGGCAAAGGACTTTTTAACTCAGAAAAATATGAAGAAAATTTGAGTGAAGTTTGGTCCGTGGTTTTTATCCCCACTCCTCGTAAGAGCGGGTTCATAGGTCAAATTTCAAACTTGAATAACTTTTTTATTTTTATTTAGTTTTGAGTTTTGTAAAAAATGGCTAAGGAACTTTCGTCTTAGAATTTTGCGAGGATTCTTAGTTTTCCGGCTGCTCAACTTATCCTGTGACACCCTGTATAATGATTTTTTTTCTTTTATCGGAAAGTATCAAATGAGGTTCTATGCATCAAAAAATTTCAATTTTTATACTTTTGACTGCGGACTATCGTTAGATTCAAAGAAGAATTTTTCTATTATGGGATTACAAAATTTTCCGTTTTTTTGGTCATTCTTTACATTTGGAAAAAACTAAAACTTTATTCAGTAAAAAATTGTATGAGTTTCTGGTTTAAAAAATTCCTTTACTTGATATTAACGAAATTTATACATATTTTTCCATTTATTTCACATACTCTCCGAAGTAATGAAAGTTTGAAATTAGAATCGTTGGACCTATCACATTGATTTTTGGAAAATAATAATAAATAAATAAGGCATAATAAATTAATGAATCAAATAATTTCATAAATGTATGAAGTTATGAACAATTTCAACACTTTACGATGTCAATGCATTTTTGTATTTATAATTTGCAAATAAATCACCAAATTGCATTAGATGATATCAATGTTATATGGTAAAATGGATTGCAAGTCTCTCCAAAATTTTATTTTATATTTTAATTTACTATTACATAATCACTTCAGTAAAAACGTTCAGATACTTTTTTTGCATTTTAAAAAATACTAAATCATAGGAGCGTCCAGGATTAAAATAAAAACCTATTCTTCTGCTACACAAACTTCAATAATATGATCGGAGGAACGCAGTGTTTTGATGAAGATAAAAAATTAGATGAAAAAAAATATTATCATGACTTATCACTGTGCGGCACAAAAATTTTTTTTTTTATAATTCTCTCTTAACTTTAATAAATCGATTGTTTATGACACCAGAAATAAATCTACAAAAGCTTTTCCCAAATTCAGTCCTTGTTTACGAGATATAGTTGATTTAATATTCGGAAAATTTAACGCTGTAATTCTCACAATTACGACCCGATTTTTACTGGATAAAAAAGTGAATATACGTATGTTATACACTCTTGTTTATTAATTATGTGCAATTTTTAAGAGTTTTCATAACTATAGTAAAATTTTTGACGCCAATTCCATAGATTCACTATTTAACCGGTAAAAATCGATTCACAATTGTGAGAATTACGGCATTCAGTTTTCCTAACTTAAAATAAACTATATCTCGTAAATCAAAGCTAACTTTGGGTAAACCTCTTGTAGATTTGTTTCTAGTACCATAAACAATCGATTTATGAAAAATATGAGAGAATTATTAAAACGAAATTTTCGTCACACAGTGTAATCGTACAATTCATTCCAATCAATATTGCGAAAAATTTAAAAATGAACTAAATTATCATACAACCAAGTACGCGTTTTGATTCTAAATATCAATCTATAACGTGCTGTATAATATACATACAAAACTATACAGTCATACCATTGACTTGAGTACTCACATAATAAAAATATTTTTCTACTATTACAGAACAATCTTTATTAAAAAATTTTTTAATATGAATGTGTGAAAAAAAAATTTTATGCACCTTGGAAAAAGAAATTGCTAATTCAAGTTTTTCTGAGTAAATTTAGGTCGAGCACTGCAATCGCACGAGTTCAAATCACGTTTTCTGATTATATACATAATTTTCAGATAAGGTTTTAAAAGAAGTGCTTACTTTACTTTGTGAAAATAAATGATAATTTTTCTAACGTTCGGATCACATAAGATTATAATACACTCAAGTTGTTGAATACAGTATATTGTATGGACTCTTGGAAGTATTTTGCTGGCCTAGGACTTTTGTAAGACGAGGCGGATTTTCGAGGCGAAGCCAAGGAAATCGTGCGCGGGGTATACAAGCCGCTTTTTCATGATGTTCGTATAAAAAACTAGATATTTATCTCGGAGGGAAAATATAACTTCACAGCGACGGAATACTTTTAAACCTAGATAAACAAAAAGCTATTTGACGAATTTCATGACAACGCAAAAATTTTTGTAATATTCTTTTTTGTAACAGTTATGTAATATAATTACTACACGGAAAGAATGTCATTTGGGGCGTGTATAGTAGTGAGAAATCTTTTCGGTTCAAATAGAAAATATGGAAACACACGGAATTGAAAATATGGAGGAATTTTCGTTTATCTCACGATGTAAAGACTGTTTCACTTGTGGCATAATATAATACTTTAAAATATATTAGTTACTCGTGTGCGTAATACACTATTTTAGCTTGAGACCATATACCGCATGGACTGAGCGTTCTCTTTTCGCTCGATAGCCGAGCTAACATGCTTTGGCTGTTTGCACCCTGGGCTAACAAGGGAAGTAGATAGGCAAATTGGCGCCCTGTACAACGCAGGGCTACAATTTAACGAATCGAATGTTTTGCACGATAAAATGTTGAGTGTCATAAATTTTTCAGAACAGAGCATAGCAAGTTGATACAATGAATGTATCAGAACAACATTTATCATCTTCACTGCTTTCTACTATGCTTTTAAAATGGTATCTCGACAAAATACTGAAATTTGTAAATAGAGAAAAAAATAGACGAAACAGAAACACAATAACTTTACGTGCTTAGGCTTCGCTCACTCCAAATTTCATACGGTCTAAGATTTAAGGCCTAGGGCAGGGTTCGTATGTTTGAATGAAACTGGGAAACCAACCTCAACTATCATTTTCTTTTACTCTTGTAGCTGAGAGAGTGATCAAAAGTGATCATGGTCTCAAATTTTCGAACTCTGTCGTAGAGTTCATCATCATAAAAAAAAAAAAAAACAAAAACGTATCCGATGATATTGACCTAACATTTTGAATGTTATTTCTTCTGCCCGTTTACTATAGGCGACGAACCCATACCTGACAGGAATGCCGCAAGTGGGAAACACGTACAGCCCATATTTTGCGCCAAGTCCGATTATGCCGACGATTATGGGTCCGGCAGATCCAACGGGAGTGGGTAGCCCCTTAGGAGTGGTACAGCAGACAGTCGCGATGCCGCAAAAGATGCCACGGACAGATCGCCTCGAGGTATGTCTACCACCAAACTACATACGGCCCGCGACCGGGGCCCAACACGCGCCCGCCACGGGGCCCCAGTGTCCGATGCCCGGGCCCGGCCAGGCGGGCTCCCTGTACGCCGGCGCCCCCCAAAGCCGAGTTTCGCCCGTCTCCACGATACAGCCCTGCGCCCAATCCCCTTCGCCCCCCGCCGCGGCCAGTGCCAATCCCGTCTGCGCTCCGCCTCCCCTCTCCCACAACCACCCCCACCTCAACCACCTCGCCCCACTCCACAGCCTCGTCTACGTCCACGCTTACTACGAGGGACCGTACGTGCCCATTTACGTGCGCACGTAGTCCGTTTTATGATTCGAGGGTATGAAATTTCTTAAAGGATATATGACGTAATGATGATCGAGTATGACATGACATGAGCTATAGCAACGGGCCTGGGCGTGAAGTGGATATGTGCGAATTAAAAATTCAGTGTCGCACTAGAAGGGGGTTTAAGTTGTAGAACTCCAATTTTAACGAAACTTAGCGCTTTACCATTTTACGTAAACGAATGGCATTCCACTATAATTTTTGCACGTACATGTTTCGGTTGCCGAACAAAAGAAAAGTACTAAGTTTTAAGAAACACGTGTTCCACAACTCAGGCCTTCTACTCGTTAACGACAACCAAAGAGGCCTTCAGGACATATTTTTTTAAGAAACCAGAATCTGATTTTTAAAATGCATGCATCAATGATTCTAGATACCAGTTTTCTTTTACTTTCTACAGTAATTGAAGGTGCACCGAGCATAACGCGATATCCGCGTGACTCCTCGTGTCCTAGTAAGCAAGGGAGGGGATGACTAGCGATGTTCGGCCGAGTCGCGGCGAACATTTAATCCGAAACGATATTTGCAAATCGCGATATCTCGGTTGCATCTGGTCGGATTGGCATCATTTTTGGCGCAAAACATTCGTAAATCTTTAGCGCCACTGCTGAGTTAAACAGATTGTTAAAAATGTTACGACATATAAGCTAAAAAAATAAGCAAATTGTTTTCAAGTTTCATTGAAAAAAACAATAACAATTTTTTTCGGATTTCGAATCCAAAATTTATTGTCAGGAGCTTCGGAAATCATATTATAAAGGTTTCCTCAAAATCAAAAAATTATTTTTATTGTTTTTTTCAATAAAACTTGAAAAAACTTTGCTGATTTTTTTTGGCTTATATGTCGTAATTTTTTTAACAATATGTTTAGCTCAGCAGTAGCGCTAAAGATTTACGAATGTTTTGCGCCAAAAATGATGCCAATCTGACCAGATGCAACCAAGATATCGCGATTTGCAAATATTGTTTTGGAGTTAATCTTCGCCGCTACTCGGCCGAACATCGCTAGTCATCCCCTCCCTTGCCTACTAGGACACGAGGAGTCACGCAGATATCGCGTTATGCTCGGTGCACCTTTAATTACTTTTCTTTGTAAATCATTGAAAGCACTTTGCAGTTGGGACCTTACTACCACGTGCTAGCTATGTCCCTGGCGAAATTCGTTGTAACAACTTTTTTTGTTAGTGAAATGTTCCTAAAGTCAGAGACCTAACCTTTAATTTGAAAAAAATGTTTTTCCTATATAGTGACGTTGGTTTAGTGCGAACATTTTATAGTCATTAATAGAGAAAATGCTCTGAAGTTCAGGACCTCTAATTAACATAAATGGCGCATTTATTTTGTCATGAGTGTAATTATGTCTAGCGATTTTCTTACACAAATTAATTTAGAAATCCACTGCTTCGCTCATTTCACGTCCATTTCCCTTCTTGCAATTTAGTTAACGGAAGTATGTTCAGTGGGAAAGAGGTAATGTTTTTTTTTTTTTTGTAAGAATCAATTTTGGAAGTAATTTTTTAGAATATCTGTCTAGCTTTATTATGTGATAAATGTAAATAACGGTTATGTATAGGGTGAAAATCAGAGGGTATTTAAAAGAAGGCGTTTTATTTAGAAATCAGAATCTGGGACAATGATACAAAGAGTTTTGATAATCCCGGTCCTCGCATTAAAGATGATGTATTAGGTGGAGTGTATTATTATGTGATTTTGGAAAATGTTAGGGGGTATTGTTTTAATTCGTTACACAGTTTACGTCAGTTTCTTAGACGTTTCATAGCGTTTTAATGTGGTGTCAATCTGAGGTTCGTTAGTTTTGATAATTTGAATACACAGTTTTTTTGAATTACCAATCAGTGAGATATGATTTTTTTTCCATTATGATCGACTCCCTGTTTGCTTATTGAAAATCTGATAAAACTATGTTATATTATGAATATGTATTATTAGATGACGTTTTAGAAATTTGAGCAAATGTGATAGAGTTTGTTTGAAATGTTTTTATAATCAATGTTAAGTTAACGCTTTTTTTGTATGAATTATTTTTACATTTTCAATCTTCATATACATCGAATAAAGTTTAAGTGAAACTCAAACACTTTGCTTTAAAAAAATTTTTTTGGCATTTTAGTAAAATTTTGTAACGTTCAAAACAATCTTTAGATCAAGATGTTACATATGATAAAATATATCATGACGCACAATATTTCAACGATTTTTCATTAAATACTCTTTTTTATTTCACGAAATTTACACTATTTATTTTAAAATATCACTAAACGATGCCACAAACAAAAGAAAAAATTAAAAAAAAAACAAACAAAGTAACTACTAGGTACATAGAATAATAGTCTCTAAGGTTGTAAAACAGTGTATTTAAAAAAAACTTGTGTACGACAGATAATTTTACAAAATCCAAAATGTTTGTATACAAGACACATCTTGCTATAAAAATATAGATATACCTTTAATCAATATTTTATATGAAATATAATGTCAAACGTATCAAAATCTACGTATACGTACGAATTCCAAAACGACATCGATCAAATACTCAGAAATTCGAGCTCAGTGCAGGCGAATGCCCCGATTCCAAGTAGTGTACGCATTGGTGATCAAAATCATTTGTTCCAAGTTCTTACGGAATACTTGAATCATTAGAGTATAATGAGAAAAAAACTCTGCCCTCTTCGAGCTTCATGAGAGGAGATGTGACGGTCGCCTCAGTCAATGTTTGTTTTTCGCAGACAACTAAGTATGAATGCATAGCGATATACAAATGTGTATGTTTCTGAAAAATCTGCAATAAAACAAATATAACTCCATGAGTAGTTTCTTCGTAAAACATTAATCAAATTCTTTGAATTAAAACATTTATCTGTGAACAAATTATCGTTGCTATTGTTTCAGATATTGAGTAATCTGTCAAAATTCTTTGTACTTGCCTGTAAAATCAAACAAAACAGTGATTACGCGCGATCTTTACGGTAAATATTCTTAAAAAATTGATTCGCAAAACATTGCAGTGTATTAGACATTTCGACTGCATACTATAGCAGCAGTCATTTCTATTTCTCGTATGCAATCTTATTAGCATATAATATGATCAATATAAGCATGTATAAAGGCAGCACGAAATTTTTAATTTGTGTGAAAAATGAACGTTCAATATCAAGAAACGTGACTTCATAGAAAAATCTTGCAGTTTTGTCAATAAAACTTATAATAAGGAATGAGCATAATGTTTTCTTGTTCATTTTTAACATTGCTCCCGAAATGTATTAACAAAGTATTCAATTCAAAAAAAGTTACTTTTTCTAATGACATTGTGTCGTTGCAAATAATATTGTATACGTTTGATTTCATTACTCTTATTAAAGAAATATCAAAATCTTATCGTTAAGAAACATACGAAATTCGTTATGAAGATAACTTTGAAATATAATTATTATTACAAAAATGAACCATGGAACAACATTCATGACCAATGATGTACAGATTGCGTTTTATCTTGAACTTCGAATCGTATTTTAGCTGAATGATTTAGGCCAACTGTATTTAAAATTAACTGAAATGAGCTTGGTTGTAATAAGAAGCAACTTGAATATTGAAAATATATTAAGGTGAACAATATTGTGTAACCATTCTTCAGTTTTGTTTCCTTAGTCTCAGAATAATAGTGTTAATGATTTTAAGTATTGTTGAGTTTTGCAGGTATTCGATATTTGTCCGAGAAATGTTTTCGTTTCTTTAGTTTCGTTAAATAAATTTCTTATACTTTGTACAAAATAAAAATCTGAAATTTCAAAAGAAATCACATTAGCCAAAAAACCGATACAGGTAACATAAACACCGTAATAGATGTAATTTCATCATTTCCTCTTTAGAATATTTAGTATTAGTGGCTAATTCAGTGCAAAACTTTGTTTGTTAATTTTTTAACAATATTCATACATGAGATCGCATGTTCGCACAGTTTTTTGATGCGTTCGTAGACATATACTAGATATTTTTATAATTTATTCTACATTTTAAATAATTGCTTCTATTATTTGTTCATAGTTGGATTTTTTCAATCAACAAATTGTTGTATAGTTTTTAACGCCATATAATGATAAGCTATTCAGTGTTTCGATAAATAAAAATACATAATTTTACTATGCAAAAAAAAAAATTTAATGACCTCTACATCACTTATGATTGCGCTCAAATGGCAACAGAACTTTTTTCTACGATATACTTGAATAGTTCGAAAGTTACCGTTTGAATTTCAAAATAAAAATTTTTTTTCGAATCACCTCAGTCGTTTCATACATTCGTACATTTCACTAACTTCCTAATCAACAACTCAAATATCATAATATTTTACTGAATAAGAAGGTATTTTTTTTATTTTCATATTCGATATTAACTAATTTTTATCATCGGGGCACTATCAATACCCTGGAACTGAACTCTTACGATACAAACTCAAGTTCCAAAAACCATCGATTAACAGAAAAATAGCTGAAGAAAAAATATAGAAGATGTATATTTTTCTCGTTGTAAGATACGCGCGAAACTCGAGTGGGTGTTTTTTTTTCGAAGCTCGCGGAATAATTCGTGATATCGTCGATTTCCTCAGAGTGAGCGCGGTTTCGCCGGTATTAAAAAAGAAACCCCACTCGTGTGTACATAATATAGATAGCTCTGCGCAAAAAATACCAGCGCTGAGAGCGTTGATAATAGTCCAATAATAAAAGTAATAACGCGCAAATATCAACGATATTTTGAAAATTGACGCGAATCGCCAATAAAAATTTATACAATCATTTACTCACTGATACGGAGGAAAGAATTTTTTGTTATTTTCTTATTTCAACAAGCATTGACGTAGACCAGCTGTGGAGCGATCAGTCGTCGCTTCGAATCCACACAAGATTGTACGAACTGTATGTCGAAGTATTTGCTGAACGAGGTCCCTAATTCCGAGCAAAAATTCAAACATGCCCTGCCTTACAAAAAATTTCTCTGACCCTCCCACTCCCCTCTCTCCTGAAAAAATACATGTTTCCGAGCGTACTCGATGAATCGCGACGAAGTCAACGATTGGAAACAGTGATTGTTGTATCGGAAATTATTATTTTCTGTTGTGCATCATACGAACGAATTTCTGCAATTGTTTTCCTGATTGTACAGTTTATTGCACACTTTTCCTTTCGTTTTTTTGATTCGTGAATCGTACTGGTACTTTTTAATATATAGATTTAGATGATATTCACACACAAAAGTACATGCATACAGCGACGTGGACGCGTACAAACTCGTGTTGCAGAATCCGAGAAGTTGCGGTGTTTTTTACTGCCGAATTTGCACGCAACCACTCGCGAATGCATAGATATAGTAGATAGGTTAATAAATTGATTGTTTATATTTTATATAACTCACCAATTGGCGAGGAAAGGTTGAATCATGCCGGGAAACGCTGGGAATGTCGTGGGATATTCGATGTTTCCTCGCGAATGTAATCCAGTGTCTGCTGTCTCTTATACTTCCTTTATCCATTATACCTTCCTTCAGAGGTTTCACATTTCCCCTTTTCTCTCTTCGTGAAAGTCCTCGCGTTCCCTTGTAATCAAACACGAGAAAATAAAAAAAGGAACATAAAGAGAAAACGATAAAGTACTGAGAAAAAAATGACGGAGAAAAGCAACACACGCATACACAATGTGATATTGTTACTCGTAGGTCGAAATGAAAAAAGAAAAGAAGTAAAAAAAAATTGTCGCGATCGGAAAGCATGAAGGGCGAGAGTTATTTGTCATTGTTTGAGTATCGATCAGTAATCTTAATACGTACTAAACACTAATTGTGACAATTGTAACATTTAGTCGTGATGTCAAGTTCGCATCACGCAGAACTCATTTTTTGATGATGAAATTCCAATAAAAAGAATTGTAATTCAAAACTGAACCGCCTGAAAAATCATTGTCTTTTTTAATTTTTTGTTTTCACAATTCGGACATTTTATTGCATTTGTTTTTATTTTTCTTCCATTTACAAATTTTTGTTTTGCTGTTTCGGTCGATACACAAGTGTTGCATTTTGTTTTTCTTCTCGGGCTTAAAAAGTACTTTCAAAATTAAAACGATCCCATTCCCTGATTCCTGAATACGATTTATACTCTCGATACCACTTAGGTACTTATCGATGGTCTCCAGACATAACTGCCTTGCTGCCTGTTTAATACTCGCTATGATTAATATTTTTAATTTCATTGGAAGTTGTCATGTATGTTTTCTTTTCATTACATTATAAACACTAAGGCATTTCATAGTCTTGCACCTGATCGACTGAAAAAAGTAACTTTTATAAATAGTCGCAACTTGTTTATTGAGAGGAATAGTTGTTGCATCCCTCTTACAAGTAACGGCTGTTTTTGAAATATAAGTCGATCAGGAGCCATTAAAAAAACTACAAATAACACGTCAAAATTAGTGAATGGCAGTAGTGTATGCAGAGTAGTGAAAGTGATATTAATATTTCATAATGTCTGTGTAGCCGTAGCCACGCATTTTTACAAGTTCGTTCTCGAATAACCGTTATCTCCCAATTTTATTTCTCAAACGCCATCTTTCTGTTCCTTTTTCTTTTTGTTTTGTTTAACACGAAAACGTCGTTATTTGATTAATTTTCAGCCGAGCAGCTTAAAAATCCCGCGTCAAATGGCCAGTGTATGATTTTCGATCAGTCAATATTAACTAATTCATTAATTTTACAAAGTTAATTATAATTTATTTTACAGCGTAGGAGGATGGGGCTTTCACGTAAACGCATGCGGTTTATATATTTATCTATTTACATACAAACAATTTATGTCTAGTACAGGTTCTCATACTTTGTTACAAGCTTTACCGAAGCGTCCAAAGAGAAAAAAAAACCGTGTTTTATCGTCAAAATTTTTCTTCGGGTGGCTCGGTTTTAACACACACGTCCCACTCACGCACATAAGTACAGACGAAACAAGTTTCTTTGACTATTTACCGTGTCGCTGTATTTTGTTGTGTCAGATCATTTTCAGCGTTGTTTTTTGCTGCATTCGACTTGATTCTTCACTCTTCTTTATTTCATTTATTTTTTACAATGTACTTTGACGTGCCTGAGAAACGAAGTCGAGTCATCTTGAGAACACAAGAAATATTTCCTTCCAACGAAAAATACCGTTTGAGATGGCTCGGTTCTCGCGTAATCGTTGTTGTGTGTAGAATTTAACTCTCCACATCTGAATGTTTGCATTTTTAAAATGAAAAAAAAACATGTCAAATTATAATTTTGTTTGTTCAATCTGGTTCAGATTCGGTGGTTTTTGCGCATTTGAGAAAACTCGACAATCGCATGTTGCATCTTTTTATTCGCTGTATCTTTTTTTTTTGTCTCGCCAAAGGCCTGAACGCCGGTTATTCGAATGAGAAATAATTTGGATCGCGCCTGTGTACGTGTGTGTCGTTTTTGAAATTGGGTTTACCGTGTGTGTGTGCGTGTGTATGTGTGTGTGAGATTGGGGGAGCACTCGCGAGCGTTCCTTAACATGAGAGGACCCTTTAGATCCGCTTGTATCCAATATCCCGTAACCCCGTAACACGCTATACTCACACGACTAAAATATGTACGTAAGAAGCAACGACAAGCAGCGTGCGCTGGTTGCCTTGCGAATTTCCCAGTAGGCTAGTATGGCTGACCGTTAGCTGACTTGACCGTAATCACGATTTTCTGGCATATTGAATGCGTCTAGTACGGCTTTCCTGGAGCGGAAAAGTTTTTCATCGATGATTTTTTATGGATGATCGTAATTTTTTAAATGTTGAGAAGCACTTTTGAATTGCAAAATGTTAACTGCGAGTTGAGAAATGATATCATTGAGTTCCTAAAAAGTGTAATTTTTTAAATTATTTTCTTGACAGTGATTACAGGCACATAATGTTCGTTAAAGATAAAGTGAAATGTGTTGTCGCAGGTAATAGACAAGAAAATATTCAGGTTTTATAAGGTTTTCACGGGATTTATAGAAAATCGCACTTATTTAAATCAATTATTTAAAAGACATTCTCAGATGTTTTAATCATGAGAAAAAGTTTCTTATGAACGACACATTTCAATTATGCTACATAAGTTCTTTGGAACTCACAATAGCTCAAAAATTTTTTGGTGCCAAACGAGATTCATTGCTGTCTCTAAAATAATTAGGTATATTATTTATCAATATCTCAGGACACATTTATTTGCGACAGTGAGCAACCTAAAATTTTTTCTCAAGCGGTCCTTCATCGCCTGCTAGCATTAGAGAGCGCTCAAGGAAAAGTTTTAGTTGCACTCTGTCGAAAATGAATTTGCCCTGACGTTGAAAAAAGCATGACTATTTTATTTTAGTTTTCTGAGTATGACGAGACATTCGGAAATTAGTAATCAATGTTTTTTTTTTATTATTATTATTTCGTAGAGATTTTATCAAATCGATTATTTTCCATCGCTAGCTGAAATTTGAAACGAAACTTGAGTTTAAAAACAATGTTGTAATCGTAATGTGGCACTACAAGAAAATATCGATTCATTTCTTCTTCATAAGGAGATGACAATTTATTTATGTTTTATTTTTTGTAAATAGTCAAGTATCAATACAAATCTTAGATGTTTCAAGAACCAAGTTCTTACGTAAAGAATGTAATACATTTCAGTCATATCTTGTACGCTGAATAAGAAAAAATTATCGAACAGTTCAGTAGAACTGTCTTGTCGGGTATAGTTTTATCACGGTTATTGAGAATTTTTGAATACATTAAATTTTTTTGTACAGAAAATTACCACACAAATTAAAGTAGTTTTTTGAGTGTATATTTTGGACATTCATTTACGGAAACTCTAGAACGTTTTGGTATTTATGATAAAATAATTTCATATACTTTACTCCACACATATCGATTCAATTTTCAGTTCTAAGCGACAGTATTCACTGATTATTAAGAACTTTCAGAGGTCACCGGAAATATTAATTAATCGAAGATCATTTTCAGAAAATTAAAAAAATTTGTACTGTAAATCCATTCAAAATATTTTTGAGTGAACGTCTCATTATTAACAACGAAGTAATTCACGAATTGTTGAAAATTTTAATATCTTTGAAGTCATAATCAATTCTAATGATGATCGAAGGAATATTGAAGATTGTACACTAATATAGTTTTTGGATGTAAAAAATCCATGCAATACATTTTAGATTTTCAAATTTATTCATTAATCATAAATGTTTTGTTGCTAGCAAATTTTAACGTGATTTCTGTATTTTTATGAAATTTTTAACAATCGCTATAAATTTTTTTCATGGAAAATCACACAGTTTATGATATTCAATAAGCTTTGAGGATTTAGTGAAAAATCCTAGAAATCTTCTGAAATACATGTTCAAGTAGGAATTAACGCAAAATTCAAAAACCTCTTAGTATTAAAGTTTTTTTTTCTATTTATAAACTAGGAAAATCACTAATATATTACAAGGAGTTTTCCTTGTGTGATAAGAATTTTTAAACTTATCAATCGAGTTTAAGGAGCTCTGAGTAATTTTCAAACAAAAACTTTCGTAGTAGTTTGAACTTTGGGATGATTTCGAAAATCTGGGAATTCAACTTTTTACTTCGAATTTTTCTGCATTTCGGAATGTATAGGTTGAAAAATATGCCATGACATTTATGGTAAAGATTGTTGGAGGAAGTTTTTTTCAGTGGTTTGTTGCTTAGTTAAGTTAATAGTAAAGACGAGTAAAAGTCAAAAGAATAATCTAACGTTCTTTATTTTTACATAGAAGGTTTCATTCACCAGGTATTACTTATGTTTAAAAAATTAAACCTTGTCGATTTCCATTCACAAGTTTTGACTGGGTATTGACAAAGTTTAATTTATTCATCATGAACCACTATAGCAATTGTTTTGTGGCGATTCTCTGTAAAAATCTTATTTGTTTCTCATCCTAGAATACTTGAACGCTTAAGAATTTCGTATTTCTAATTCATAATCGAACTTTAGAAGTAAGAAAATTTCGAATAAAGTGTTTTGTTACTTGATGAGTCTTATAGTTATTTTCATACCGTACAATTTTCAAGTTCGACTTTCTAACCTAAAAATCTGCAATAATATATTTTATAAAATCTATATCCAATAATCATATACTATCATGAAGTCGATATGGAACTGCAGAAGTTTAATCAATTTATCAAGTTTATTTATCAAGAAGATTTATCAAGTTAACAAAAATTACCGTATAATTTCATAACCATTTTCAGCATAAATGACATATAGTGATGCTCAATGAATTCACACAGTCTCAGAAATGATAACGATAAATTATTATTTTATATCTGTCATTGTCAACGAATGCAAAACACGCCTTAAACTCAAATAATACGCCACGATCATCATCATAAATGAAAAACTTAGAAGTGATGGAATATTCTTTTAAAAAAATCGAATCTGGTTCAACTTGCACGGCCCTTGGTAAATTTCGCAATAATGTCAACGATTTATTCGAGGCTTAACTGGCTGAAACGCTCTCTAAACGTCTTTGCCGGGTTTGATTAATTCACGGGAAAGCACTTGCCTCCAGGAATTACGATCTCGCAAATTATTACGGTGTCTTTTCGAACTGTTGCATTATCTACGACGCGATTTACGGCGCGGATTTGCACTTTGAGGGGACGTTCGTTTCATAAATGACGGCTTTTACAGCGATGAAAAATACTGCTATAGAAGATCAATAGAACGTATACATTTATCGACCATAAAACAGTAAGCGAATGGATGCATTTCCAACGAATTTAAAAACTTATGAAATATGTTTTATTGTTAAATTTGCTTATATTCTGATATTAGAAAGTAAATTATCAACAAACTGAATAAAATATCGTATTGTGAATTCTGGAAACTCTCTTTTTTTACAAAACGATTGCAATCCTCGGCGATGCCTCTGACTGTAAACTTTCGTTCCGTCAAATACGCATTTTCAAAGCTCATAAAAACATACTGTTTGCTCTTAATTTCGATTTTTCCACTTACGGAATAGTTATCTATACTTTTTTGAAAATGTTTGATGCAGGTAAAGGATGTTTTATAAAAGTGATTTTTGCTTATTACCGGAAAAAGATCGACCACATTTATTTTACTTATTCAGAGATAAACTTACATTTAAAATATTTTTAATTGCTAATTTTACTGGTACATTTAATAATTAGGAATGTCACACTTTCAAATATTACAGTAAGACAATAAAGTAAAGCTGTTCTAAATGCAATGTTTTTGGATTTAACATATTATACTATGCCGATGGGGCTCACTTATCCAAACCCTTTTTTCTCCCAAAAAACATCATCCATTATTATTGTAATTAATTTAGTATTATTCATGTAAAATGTTTCTAAACTATCAGTAAACTATTACACCATTGTTTTTATAGGTAATCAAGATTGTTTTAGTATTTAGAAGAAGTTTCCTTTTCGAATCGCAATTTTAAGAAAATAAAATTAGACAACAAAAATAATACATACGAATTAGAAAAAATTACCATCTAAAAAAGAAAAAATATTGACGTAGCAAATATTAGACATTGTAGAAAAAAACAAAACAAATATGGCGTGTTCCGAGGAAACCGACCTAGCAGCTATTTCCTTTAGGCTGATTAACGACTCAAGGACATCAGAAAATGAGCCCAAAGGGAATAGCTGCTATATTAGTTTTCTTGGAACACGCGTCAAATATTAAATATAATAAAATTTCATGAAAATTACATAGCAACTAACTTGCAAAATACTCAAAAAATATTGGATGAAACATATGTTTTTTAATAGCACATAAGATGCTTATTGAAGAAACACATTCGTATTTTATAAGGAAACGTTACAACAATAATGCAATTTTATAGTCTACTCTACTTCCATTTCGAAAATTTTGGACGATTCATATAAATATTATTTAAAAATAAGTTTCATTCTACTCGATTCCAAAAATTTAGAATACTTGGCAAATATTTTTTTGTAACAAAAATTCTTAGGAAATGAAATTTAGAAAAAAAGACAAATTCCTGAAAAAATTTTTGCGCGAAAAATATTTCCGGAAAACTAAGCATTAGTAAGAATAGGGTTTTAAAATAATTTTTTTTTTTTTTGGGAAAGTTCAAAAGCTCTTCTAACTTTAAAAAGTACAAAATAAAGCAGATATTTGTATGATACAAGATAAATGAACAATGCAGCCAATCATTTTTAACGAGAAAAGAACGTCCTTTCACTTTACGGTCACTTTTTCTCCCTCACTTTCCCCTCCTCTTTAACACTCTTAAAACCTATTTGAAACATCGCTTAGTATTGCTTGCAGAGCACGCCGAGTTTATGCACGTGCCTTTGGCCGTCTAAACACTAGCGCTTGGCAACTTTGTGCTATTATGGATCTGGTTTCCGACCCTGCAAAAAACCAAACGAACCCTTCAATCTTTCGGAAAGCTCTTTCACTGATGAAAGGGTTGACCTGAAAAATGTTTAGGTTTCTTGGAGTAGGTGATGACCTCTAAAACTGTGCGCAAAGTTGCAGCCTCTACATAGACCACCGATACCTGACTGTTATCAGCAAATTAAAGTGTCCTCCTCCCCTTAAACGACTTCTCACCTTCCCTTGTCTCTTCGATGTTGTGATTGGCCCAAGTTTTTTTCCCTCAGTAACCTTAGTCACGTACCCATCACTGCAAAAATGATGCCGGACTCAGAGACGTTCAAGGTGTTCTATGTTAGTTCATGTCAGACACATGTTGAAAATAAATGATTTCGGTTTTTTAATCATGAAAACACTCCGAGTGCAGTCATTTCTAATGTTGTCATCTTACCAAGGGAGGGTTTGAATTTGAAAGCGTATGTTAAAGACACTCAATATTTTTCTCCTGTTTTGCCACCAAAGCATGTACGTCAAATACATTTCGCTTGAATAATCAGTAGTTTGTAAAAAATATATACCCCGATTGAGTAAAAGTAAACGCTGCAGTATCAGATACTTCCAATTGTATTGCTATTTAGAATTTAGCTATTTCTGTATGTTTTCTCAAAATTCGTTTTCGACAACTCAAACGACAATAACTTAAAGCCTTCTTTAGTCTTGTGACAGATTTAACTCTAAAAACATTCTAAAACACTCTAACGGAGTTTCTATGTAGATAAATCACTCAAAATGCTTAACAAAAGGAGTTTTAGGCGTTTTGGTATCTAACTTCTGGATCATGCTCATAATAAAAACTTTCGGGGTGTTTTCATGGTGATCTGAATCAAAACCCAAGATTCATATTCCGGAAGATTTCGACGTGTCTGAAAGTAAACTCAATGGAAAACACTCGGGACGTCTCATTTTCAAACACTTGCGAGTGCCTTGGAAAGATGAGTCAGGTTTTTGTAGTGAGCTCCTTAGTGTTGTATCCCGTATCCACCTTAAACCCTATATCTGAAAGTACCTACCAGAAGTACCCCATAGATAGAGTGCCGTGCCATGCGTGTTCGCTCTTGCTGTAGGTATGTCGCGAGTTCCAACGCGGGGCGTGCACGGTCTGCATGGACGCTGTCAAGGGCCGATGCAATCGAGACCCCTGCCGCTATTTCCACCCCCCTCTGCACCTTCAAGCCCACATTAAGGCCACACAATCTCGGGCTAGCATTGCGGTAATGCATTCTCTCTCTCTCTCTCTCTCTCTCTCTCTCTCTCTCTCTCTCTCTCTCTGTCTGTCTTCTCTGACACTCTTTCTTTTTTCTTTTCTTCTTTTCTTCTTTCGTCTTTTTTCTTTACTTTTCGTTCAAGAACCTATGTTTATATCATATTCATGGTTTTTGGTCTTACTTTCGATGTGATTTCCGTTGAATCCTGGGGATGCAAGCATCCTCTGAGGTTCGGCAGGCTTTTTTTCGAGAGGCTGATCGAGAGTTTTGTGGGCTTTAGATATTAGATGGGGTTCAGAAAATTTGGCGTGGGTTTGTGTGGGCAACACAGAAGGAATAAGGTTTTTCTGGAATACCTTGGTTCGTTTTTATGAATTTGTCATGGATACCTTTTTCAATGGAGTCTAGAAATAAAATTTACGACTGCGTAATTTTAAATTGGCATAACCATTATTGGAATCTAATCGAAAATGTAGTGTCAAACTCCATTCAAGTAATTGACTGCATAAGTTTTTAGTTTCTTTCAAAAAGCTGTGAGTAACTAGAGCGTCAAATCGGATTTTCGCAACTGCGAAAAATAATATTATTGCTTTGTGATTGGTGAATATTCGTTTGGTGTTCATTTAGATATAAGCCTTATTATGGTCGAATCATTTTCAAGGTTTTTTTTCAAAATCCTCACGTACGTCTATTACACTACCAGTCATGTTATATACTATTATATTTATAAAGTCTACAGAGTATAAATTTTACTTCCCCAAAATACCACTACATTGATATAATTCATATAAACAATTTTTTTCAATTGATTCAATGAACTGAAAGAATAAAATGACAAATTTCGGTCAGAGTTGAATGAAATGAATTGAATTATTCAATTTATTTATTTTCTTCAAACACTATTACTATTTTCTAAAAATAAATAAATTATTTAACTGAATAATTTTTTTATTCAACTGATTCAATTAATTCAATTAATTGACTATACCATTTAATTATTTAAACTGTTACATAATAATTGTTATTTCAATAAACCATTTCATTCCAATTATTAAAAATAATTATGAAATTATTCCAATGACGAAATTCGGTAAAAGGTTGTTTCAGTAATCAATTCTTTTTCGCATCCAAACATTATTGCTCGAAAAATACATATTTTTAATTATAGCATCAAATAATCCACAATATTTCTGTTTAATTGATCTTACTATGCAGATCCTAATTTTCTGTCACGTGATTTTCAGTGGTTATTTCAGTTCTTTATTTATCAAAAACATCTGCTATATCTCAAACATTGTTACTTTCAATATTCAAAGAGTATTCTACTGAAATTCAGTATTAAAGAAACATTTTACAAAACAAAATACTCAATTTTCAATTATATTACCAATAATTTTCAGCTATGCATTATTGAGTTCAAATTTTTGTTTAAATTATTGCAATAATAAGGTTTACATAAAAAATGATAAAATTATTGCTATGATTAAAATAAATAGTCAGATCAAGTACTGCAAAACCATAGACATTATACTAAATAATAGTTTAAAAAAGGCATAAAATTAAATGGCCAAGCTTTTTTTTGAAAAATATTTTCTAAAATTGTTAAAGTTGTTCAAAAATGTTGTTTTCATATTTAACTTGGGCTTGGAATAGTCTGAGATGATAAAATTCCAGTGATTTATTGTATAATTCAAAATGACTTACAGTAGATTTAATGGTTTTGAGGATCTGCAACCTAAACATGATCTCATGGTTGCTCAAATCAGCGCATGAGTTTTAAACAATACTATAAATACTTATGGTCTTATTGTCAATCTTATAAAACTACTGAAGATTAATGAATTGTTTAATGGATGGGGCATTCAAGTATTCCAAACTGTTCAATGAACTGTTATGAATTTTCTTTTTTCTGCTTACCGTTTTAGATGATACATGAGATGCTTAATTTTTTATCAGAAATGTTTTATCAGAATAAGCGCTGACGAATATTTTCAAACAAATATTGGACAATACTAGTCTAAATGACAATTGGAACGAAAAGAAATGAATGATAATTTTACGATTTTCATATTTTTTTTTATTTATGAAAAAAAAAAAATTGATAAACTTATCAACGCTACTTTCGTTATTTTGGTTAACATATACGAAAAATTAGTATATTTGGTTTTATTCTACGTTTATTTTATAAAATACACTTTTTTCATGAAAATTCATAATACTGTTCGAACATAATGATATGAAAAATTGACTACTACCTGCAAGTAATAGTACGAAAAAGAATCCAGTTTATATCATAATCCCGTAAAACTGTAATCAAGATGCGAAAAAATATCTAACAATAAACCGCAGTGAAAAAAACAAACAAACAAACAAACAAACAAACAAACAAAAACACACCACGCCAACTTTACTTTTAATAAGTAAAACCTGAAACCAATCGATCAGCCCTCGCTTTTTTACTTGGAACGCAGTTTCCCATATCTTCAAGATCACAAAACTTGGAGAATATGATAAACTCTTTCCCTGATGGCCGCGTTTGTTCTTTTCGTTGACCCGCTTCGACGGAGCTTTCACGCTGCGCCGCTTTTCGCCAATGTTCACGATATTAACGCTTTCGGAAGTAAAAGTATTGAAGTCGACAATGATAACCAAGCACGAAAAATTGGCCAAATGTCGCGCAGCGACTCAGCCCCGAAATAATCACAAAAACCGATGACGCTTTTGTATTCGTCCGTATTGTCGATAAAAGCCCTTAACCCACGAGCGTAGTGTCGTAGTAAGTAGTAAAACAGTAAATATTGTCAGCCACCACCGTCACCACTGTTTTATTTTTCTCTCTTTCTAGCAGCCTATCGCAGCTACGCAGGTGCAATTTTTTACCTAGTCGCAAATCACACATAAACTCGATCGTTTTAGAAGTATATGGGATAAATACTTTAAGTCCGTGCGCTTCCTGAAGGTTTTCACGAGCTTTTTTTTTGAGGCCCAATCGAAAGAAAATGCACGTGGAGCGTAGGAAATTCATGTGGAGCGCGCTCTTGTACATATCTATATATTCATATGATCGTAGAGTAATTTACCTTTCATGAGTACACGAACACAAACCTGCTGACAAGCTGTGCTGCACGAAACCCCGGCTATATGAAACCCGCTGCTGTTTGCTGCCCCACACAAAGCGCTACACTCGACTTGTCGAATGATTTTCCACGGTTCTTTGCGGTCCTTTATCGCGTGCGCAAGGTTTGGCGCGGTTACGATGGTAAAGGAGGAACAATTTTTTTCTCTTCGCGACTGATTCGGATAGGAGTTGCATTCCACTGGGATTTTTAGGGATAAGGGTGTGTTAAGTGGTAACGTGTCCAAGTTCAGGGATGAAGAAATTAATAAAGCTTGTAAAATGAGAATTATTTCTTTTTGATGGATTTCACAAAAATGGTACATATCATGTTTTTTGTTCTTCCAAGTACGTATATCTGTACAGTCCGTCGATTGATAGGATTATTTAATTTATGTAAAATTTTAAGTATCTGGAGTCCTGGTGACGACCTCGCATTAAGGGGGAACACCTTGTAAATAGTCAAAATCGTAATTATCCCATGATCCCTGTTTCTAAAACGGTGGGAAAGATGACAAGGGATAAACTCGATCGATTTTCATAATGCTTTATTTTAATTGTAGTTCATAAAATTTTCTTGAAACTGACATTGTCAGATTTGAAAAAAAATTTTCTGTTAATAAACTGCTGAAAATGAAATTTATCTTTATATAATGTGTCAATCCAAATTTCCTTTTTTTCGTTCATTCTTGGAAAGTTTATGATCATGAAATTTTTCTAAATAATATTGATGTAGAAAAGTGAGTAAAATATTATATTTTGAAGTACTTTCATTTCGAAAACTATAAATTGAAGTGTCTCATTGTTTCAAAAAAAAAAAAAAAAAAAAAAACACTTTAACGTTACGATTTTCATACATATCACTTTACTTCGTCTCAATTCAAAACAAATTGTTTAATGATCAAAGTTAGATACGTTTCCACTTAACTCATCGTACGTCGATTCTGCGTGGAAACGATGGTTTCCGTCGAATTAAATTCACAAAAAAGTTACTATCAGAAGAAAATTTTACGTTCTTACACCTAAAACTGTCTCTTTTCTAATCAAGATAAGATTCAAAAAATAAACCTTATATTTCTTTATGGAAAAAAAAGTTTACGGGTCAATACAAAATTGTAGTAGATAAATATAGTTCTGATAGTTCTCTGGAAAGTAGTATTGATTGGTTTAAAATTTTCGAAACAAATATTCAGCATCAGTGATTTCTACAACACTTAACGAAAAACGAATATTGAATAAAAATATATGTTTACTACATACTAGATAAAAATTATATTGTTTCAATCTTTTATCCAGTTATAGAGATTATCCAGATGTTTTAGAGTGTTATCCTCGCTCCGCTCGTGTGCAACTTAGCACTTGTTGGAAATATCCCTTTTCTCCCTGCTAGCATACATACTTATCTATTTAAAAAGTAAATAATAATTTTACATCGAATTTTATGAACAACATTATAAAATGAATAATTTCATGGTTATAGTCTTTAACGCAAATCCGTGTCATGTCGAAAAAAGTTATTAGAACATCTCAATTACCAATCCATTTAATCTACTATTATTGTGAAAAACTTATACTTATGATTTGTAACTTGCTTATATTCCTAAATACCTTGATGTATAACATTTTCCTAGAACAATCTTCTGTACTGCTCACAATCTGCAGAAACTGCTTAAATTTTTTTTTTTTTTAATGTATAGAAGTTATTTCCATATGAATGAAATTTTTGTAATTCTTGTGATTAAACGAGTCGTTTAAATCCTTTTCGAAAAATTAAAACGTGTTTAATGCAGTTTACATATAGAATACCTTACGACCTTGTGACTCACTTTTTCTATTGACTTATGTGATTGTAAAACTTCACGCTTTTCGATATGAAAATTTAGTCACAGCTACGTAGTTTGCTATTATATGTATTGTCTTGAACAGTTTACTAGAATTTAGAGACTCCATTTTTTTCTTTCATTTTCGATGTACTAACAGAACTTCATTTTTTATCGTGTTTTTTTCCTGCATAACTTATTAACGAATTTAACCTCAGAGCTTTTGACCACTTTTCTAACAATAAAATTATCTCATAGTTACTCACTTACAATGAGAAATTATTGATGTTGGATCAAAATTTGCACTGTAACTTCGTGCTCTTTCGGAACGATTCAAAACGGTACGAACTACCATTAAATCTACGGTATCGCAATCAACGAATATCGCGGCCCCGCCGTTTCCACGCAAACTTGGGAAACTTTTCGATTGGAAATTACCCGGCAAAAACCTCGTTCCCGTTTGTTTGCATCTAGGCACACGCTGGTGCCATTGTCGTGGTGATTGGCTATAAGGCCATATTTGGCTTGGGTCGACCATATTTCATGATAGACAACTGGAAAAGTTTTTTTAAATTTGTATTATTTGAGACAAGCTGTGGTCTTGGACAAAAAAAGTGCATAAAATTTTATGATTTCCAGGATTTTTTTGAGATAATCTCATTTTTTTTTTTTTTTTTTTTTTTTTTTTTTTTTTTTTTTTTTTTTTTTTTTATTGTATACTGACAAAATGCTCGATATGCTCGAAACAGTCGCTATGATGTTTCCTGATTAGTATCAATCCGGAAGAATTTTATAGATTCTGCATTATGTTGAAATTTTCATGTGAATTGATTTTTTATTCAATGAATTATCAATTCATTTTTATAATTTACTTCTTGATTCGATAAGTTTTGAATTATTTTGATTCAAATGTTTTTCAAAATTGTCTTTCTTCTGAGGCAACTCGAGTTTATTGGAATCTACCGACTGCAGTATGAGTTTTTTGAATTATTTTACATTTCTTTTCCCAAAACTTCTATCAATTAATTAAAATCATCAAAAAAGCGTCTTTCTCGATTTAGTTCCTTCATGATGTTATCTTTTTTTTTCGTTAGTTTGTAGAGTCGTATAAAATTTTCCGTGATTTGGTCATAATATGATAATTTATCTTTTTTTTTCGAATATTCGAAGGCTCTGAGAAACTTTGTTTATGTTATAATGCAAAAATCTGAAACTTGAATTTGTTTCCTGGTAGAGTGCGCCATATCATTCTTTTCAAGTTATATGTATAAGTATATGAACCTCAGAAGTTTCTTTTTGCACAAGTTATTTGAAATTTAGCACTTTAATTTCTGATGTCAATAGAGTTAATAATTGAAAGTTGTTTTAATGTGTAGAGATCATCCAAAATTTTGAAGTTCATAACCTAAAAATGATTGAATCATTTTTGAAATTTGATTCGTTTCTTAACTTTTTTTGAATGCTTTTATTAAGGAACTTTCAGCAATAGTTAGAAATTTTCGAAATTTTTAATTAATAAAATAAGTTAGTATAAAATTCCTAGAACTATGTTTTTTTTTTTTTTTTTATGACATTACCTAGACTTCAAATCAATTTCGTAAATTCTCATATATTTCAAAAAACTTATATTATTTAAACAAATAATATGTAAATTGATTAAAAAAATTTTTTTTAATATATCATATTGAAATTTTAAGAAATTATGAGGCTTTATGTGATTTCAAAAAAGTCGAAATTTAGAAGAATTACAGTATATTATTACAGAATATGAACATTCTTTAAATGTGAAATTGTCGAACTACCGAGAATCCTCTAATTTCAAATTCTTTTATCCCCTTAGTTTTTGTAAAAAACATCTTACTTAAGAGGGTGTTCTCATCGAGCGGTTTCGAGAAACTGATTTTTTTTTTTTCATTGTTTCAAAGATTAAGGGTTTCATAATAGTATACTAAGAGGATTTTCTCGGATTTGAAACGTAAAACGGGTTTTGGGAAAACTTTGTCACACTCTGCACGGAATTGCCGCGGCGCGCCATATTCGAGCCTATGATCGCAAGGGTGTTGTAGCCAGACAATGAAAATTTTTTCACATGAGTTTTCTGAATTTCGTAGTCTAAGGGTTAATAAAACTTCAAGAAGAAACCGCATTACAAAATCCATTAGAGTTTTCTCACAGTAAAATTCCAAAAAACCTTTTGAAATACGGCCAATCCATGAGAACGTCCCCTTAAACGCGTTTTTCTCAAAACTACTTTTCCCAAACTGGTTCCCACGATTTCTAAGAAAATAGTGAACGGATTTTGATAAAATTTACCATAATAAAAAAAATTTTACTATTGTGTTTCGAACAAGCTATTTTAGAGATTTGGTAAGAACCATCAACCAACTTTTTTTCAAAGGCCTATGTTCGCAAGGGTGCAGTGGCCAAACCTTGCAAATTTTATCATGTAAGTTTTCTTAATTTTGTAGTCTAATGGTTATTACAACTTTTAAAAGAACCGCATTAAAAATTAACTATAAGTTTCTCGCAGTAAAATTCCAAAAAACGCTTCGAAATTCGGCCAATCCACGAGAACTAGGGTTGTTGATACTTTTGATACTTTTTAAAGTATTGATTTGATATTTTTCAATACTAGCAAAAGTATCGATACTTGATATATATCGTGATATTTTCTCAGTAAAAGAATAATAAAAAAACCTTTTTTTGAAAAATTACCTTCATTTTTTATTGTAAGAAATATTTTTTCCGATACTTTTTTTGCGATACCGCCAAAAAAGTATCAAGTATCGATACTTTTTCAGTGCAAATATCGGATCAAAAGTATCGATATTTTCGGAAAAGTATCGATACTTTCAAAGTATCGATATAATGTCAACAACCCTAATGAGAACCCCCCCGTAAATTGTTTGTAACTACTGAAAATTCCAAGTTCATGTTAGATGAACGACTTACTTAGCCAAAAAATGGTCCACCTGAGCCAAATCTTAGAAATGAAAACTGGGCACAAAAAAGGTTTGAAAAAGTAGGAATTCGCTCGACTTGAGAACGTGGCGCATTTTCGCCGGGGCAGGTGAAAATTCGAAATTCTCACGATGGTTAAACACTGCGGTCTCGACGCCCACAAAAAATCCGCGGCCATGAAAATTCAGCAACGTCGCACGGGAACATTGAGAAAGAAGAAAGCACGAAGAAAAGCTCACATGGATTACGACAGACCAGCTTGTTGGCAGGAAAGTTTCATTCTCTACAAATGCCTTTCAATTCTATCGGGGTGCATCATGCGTCCTCTTTTTCCATAATAATTTTTTTACTTGAAAAATGGCCATTTTCGATAGATACGAAATCAAATTTTCCAGTTTCGATGTTCTTCAATTGCTTAAAAAACAATTAAAGAACAATTGATCTTGGAGGTAACAAAGAAAGTTCAATACATTCGAGATTTTCATGCTTTCATTCTACTCATACATACACGTATCATTTATCATGAATAGGATTGTTT